>BLFK01000908.1:105691-115691 GCA_014634185.1 Astreopora myriophthalma
AATCGCCCGATCGATCGATCGATCGATCGTTCAAACAAACGATCATTATGTCAAACAATCAATCGGTCGATCGATCAGTGAGGCAGTCAATAAAACAAACATGCAATCAATCAAACATACAATTAATCAATCGATCGGTCGATCAATCAACCAACCAATCAATCAATCAATCGATCAATCGACAGGGTCAAGATTCGTGAATCAGTCAATCAATCAATCAATCAATCAATCAATCACTGAAACAAACATACAATCAATCAATCAATCAACCAACCGAACAATCGATGTATCAATCAATGGAGCAATCAGTCAATCAACCATCCGTTTTTTGTTTGTCTTTTTTTTGTTCTTTCTTTCGTTCCTTTGTTCGCCCGATCGCAAATGGCACATTGTGTAGTGTGTTAATTGAAATTTGTCTTGTTACATTCTTCGGCTTCAGAGAGAGTTTTAATTTTCCGATCGCTTGTAAATTCTAAGGTTAAAAAATTCAACAAATAAAAAAGCCTCAACCGTGCTCTGTTCTGTTATAAAGCACGCAGGAAGCGACGAGAGCACGAAAGAAGTCATGAAAACACCCGCCTGCGACTCGTGTCTCCCGACTTCTATGGCGTTCTCGTCGCTTCCTGCCTGCTTTATAGTAGAAAAAGAGCACGGTTGAGGTTTTTTTTTTTTTTTTTTTTTTTTTACGATAAAGAAAGCGTAGTCCTCTTGGCAAGCGACCGTTTATTTTCTCTAAGACGTTCGTTTTTATTCGTGAGCGAGCGTGAGAGTCGTCAACATCGTGCTTTGGACCATTATAAGGCCCTTCAACCTGGGCCAATCAGCGCGCTTGTAACATTGTACCAAAAAGTTTGATAAGTTGACGAGACAAAGGCTGTCAAAATGATAACGTAAGCTCAGTGCTTTAGACGATTATAAGGCATGCCAATAGGCCAATCACGACGCTTGTTATATCAGCACTTTACTATAAGGAGTTAAACAAAGCAGTTCTTTGACAGAACGCAGTCAAGATGTATGTTGATTGCGTTTTGAGACTTTTGAACTCAATCACATTGTCCATTGATAAACAACACACCTTGGTGCTTTAGTGAAACGAAAAGGAAAGTAAAAACTAAATATAGATTATTACATGTTAACAGCCTGATATCGTTTTCATTCACGAGTTTTTAATACGATATCGCGAACGAGCGAGTCTTCGGGCGAGTGAGCGATATGGTATTTAAAAACGAGTGAATAAAAACGATATCAGGCTGTTAACATGTAGTAACTTGTTTATTACATATTACATGCTTCGTTCTCTTCGAGAAACTGATAAATATCTTCATCGGAGACATTCACAAGTCTTGAAGCGGCCACTGCAAAGCAGTTCTTCCCGCCAAATTTGACGCCAGGCGTCAGCTAAAATATAACGTGCAACCCGATTGGTCCAACCAAATTATTACAGTCTATTTGATTGGACAATTCAAACCGTGAAGTGATATGATATCATTTCACTGATGATATCATTTCACTGCAGTGAAATGATATCATATCACTTCACGGGTATCATTTTTAGTCACGGCTTTATCACACTGATAGCCACACATAATATGTAATAAGGAAACTTTACTTAATGATACACGGTGACATTTAAAGCTTTAAGCTTGTGCGGCTGTGTATAGAAAGTAACAATTGAACTAAACAGAACAGCGTTAAGAAACCTAACTGGATAAGATATCTGTTAACTACCGTAAGAGTTAAGAAATGAGTGCTCAGCCGCAAAGAGATAATCTCCGCTTTCCGCTTTGGCTAATGCCTGCATTTCGCTGATGTAGTGAAAAGGCTAAATTGTTTGGTGAACGTTTCTCTGGCATTAAATACATCAAGCACTCTGTCAGTGTTCATGCTGTGCCATAGCACTTCAGTTTACCCAGTGTATGGATGCCTTCCTCATATCTAGCACTAGTGTCCCCAAACCTGAGCTGTTTGACTGGGAGACGTGTCTTGTCTGTAAGCAGACCGCTGTCCTGTCGCCATGCATGATCGTTCTTATCACAGTTACAACCATAACTGGGGTTTGCACATGAGTTGGTCATCCCGCATGCGCACTTACCACTGACAGATGCTCCGCCCCAGTACGTCATCTTCGTTGAATCCCGTGACACCCACCATCCGGACGGATAGTTATTCCGGAACAACATGGAATGATGACACTCGTACTTAATGAACTGTTCACAGTGTGAAGAGACTCTGGCGAGACTCGCCAATTGAGACAAACTTGCTCCTGTGTAATGAATATCACGTGAGTAGCTACCTGGAGACTCATAACCCTTCACCAAGGTTCTGCTTTCACTGTCGTGACTTATGACTGTCACTCCAACACCATTTTTGTCTGTCATGTCACAGTACACTGTAAATGGTGCCAGGCCTCCAGTGCCATCAGGATCAATGATGTAACTTGCGCTGGAACTGGTGTCTTTTCTTATCACCGAACAGGATTTAGGGTATACAGTATTTAATTTGACTGTTGCTGTTATTGATGTCAGTGCATTAGAGACTCTGCAGGTGTAAGATCCTTCATGAGATTTCTTGACATTTCGGAGAACTAGTGTTCCACTCAGTAGTACGTTAGAGCCAACGGGCAGAGAAGACTTGCCGTCCTTTAACCAGCTGAAAGTGGTTCTTAGGTCGCTCTCGGCGGCACATGGCAGATAGACATTGTGGCCAAAAGCTGGAGTTACCTCTTGAGGAGGAAGGGCTTTAAACCGCAAACGAGGAAATATCGTGAGTCGAGTTAATGCTGTTGTTGATCCCAGAATATTCTTGGTCTTACAAATGTATGTTCCCCTGTCTTTCCCTTGTAAATTGTAGATTGTTAAGGTTCCTTTCTTTTCTTGCGTTCTTCCTTTTGGCAAACCACCAATTGCCTTGGACCACTTGACACTTGGTTCCGGCTGACCAGTAGTATTGCAGGCGATGGTGACGTCTTGCCCCTCTTCTGCCATCAGTGCTTTGGGCGCGAACAGAATCTGAGGGGCAACTGTGATAAAGTAATGATTGTACTGTGACACTGATTAATGTAGCACTTGTTATGGTGCTTGTGTGACAAGGTTGTTTGTCATATATGTATTTACAGGGGTTTCGTTTCAGGCCGGACGCCGGACGCAACTTCCGGTTGTTTGACATGTAACGTCCGGCAGTTCACACACGAGAATAATAATAATTTTTTTTTTTAAGTGTGGAAACAGTGCACATCCGCCAGCTGAACCAGTGGTCATTTAATTTTAGACAGTATCAGGTTAAGTATTGTGAGACGAGACCCGCGGTATTTCCTAGATAACCGTGAAGAACTGAGGCTCGACTATTTGCATATGTTAGAGCGAAAAAATAACGCGATTGGGAGATAGTGGTCGCTTAAGTTATCGTGCTTGCATGGCAGCTATTCGCAGCGCAAACCTAAATGCGAGAAAACCTTTCAGGCAGCAAAGTTAGCGAAACAAGTGCGTGTTTGACGAAAATGGTTCAGATAGAAAAAAAGTCTACTGATCAACTTACAGTGAACAGTTAACGCAGCTGTAGCATTGACACTTCCCAACAAGTTTTCAGCTCTGCAGCTATAAACTCCTTGGTCTCCGGGCCTAATGTCCCTCACAGTGAGGGCACCACTGGGTTTAATCACATGACGTCCACCTGGAAGTGATGAATTCACTTTAGACCACGTGACTTTCGGTGTTGGATGTCCATCTGCTGTACATTTAAAGATGACTGTTTGACTTTCATTTACTGTCGTTGCAACAGGGGGCTGCAGCAAGGAAGGAGCCGAGATGGATTTGCCCGGTTCACCTTTGGCACCTTTTACTCCTGGTGGGCCTTGAGGTCCCGCGGGACCAGGGTCACCTGATACTCCAACATCTCCTTTTATGCCTATTAGTCCTCGCGGTCCTATTGGCCCGTGCTTACCAGGTGGTCCCTCTGGCCCATGTCTCCCTGGGGGACCTGGTCTCCCTCGTTTCCCTGTGTTACCTTTTGGCCCTGAGCGGCAGAGAGTTTCATCTTGTGCGCAAATTTGGTTTTGCAGCGCTTGAAGCTCTTGTTTGATGATCAGTTTGATATCAGAGGTTGTTTTCACAGATTTCTGTTGTGAATGATCGGGTGACGATCGTTTTTGTCTGGACCCCGTGGCTGCTGTTGGAGAATAATAATCATGTAATGTAGAATATTAATTATGTAGTGTGATTCGCTGTTATTGGACCATGTGACACTCTCTAGGGTATTGCACGTGCTCCTCGATTGCGTAACCTTTCTCTCTTTTTTCTCGCTTCGTAGCTTATATTTATTCAGTTCAACTTGTAACGTTGTTCGGTTCAGTTCAGATTAAAGAAGCTTTCTTAATAGGTTATGGGCCCAGCACGCTTCCACTGCGCCACTCTGCTGAAGAAGAACGATGTGACAAAAGCATCTATCAACAAGCTATAGGGTGCCTCACCTATGTATCAACTGCTACGAGACCAGACATTGCTGCAGCTGTTGTAACTTTATCACAGTTTATGTCTGATCCAAGCAAGGAGCATTGGATGGGAGTAAAACGAATGCTCAGATACATTAAAGGAACACTAAGTTATGGTTTGAAATTTACAGTGAATGTTGATGAGTGTGATTTGTATGGTTTTTCTGATGCTGATTGGGCAGGGGATGCAGACAGTCGACGGTCTACTTCCGGGTATGTTTTCAAAGTTGCTAATTCCACAGTCAGTTGGTGCTGCAAGAAACAGGCTACAGTTGCTAAATCCACTACAGAGGCAGAATATGTTGCCTTAAGTCAAGCAACACAGGAAGCAATCTATTTGCGAAAGCTATTGGCTGATCTTGGTCGTAAAGCTGACTCACCCACGGTGTTGAAGGAAGACAATCAAGGTGCCATAGAGTTATCCAGGAACCCAAGATTCCATAACAGAACAAAGCACATTGATGTCGCGTTTCACTTTATTCGTGAAAGAATAGCCTCAAATGAAGTTAAAGTTGTTTATTGTCCTTCAAATGATATGTTGGCAGACATCATGACAAAAGGACTTGCTAGAGATCGTTTTCAAAAACTCAGAGACTTGTTGAACATTTGTGCCTGCTAGAATATTGTGCTGTGCTAGAATATTCGTTGTTATTTTTTTTTGCTATTTATTTAAGAGGAACACATAACATGCTTATCAAGTGGGAGTGTTGGAGAATAATAATCATGTAATGTAGAATATTAATTATGTAGTGTGATTCGCTGTTATTGGACCATGTGACACTCTCTAGGGTATTGCACGTGCTCCTCGATTGCGTAACCTTTCTCTCTTTTTTCTCGCTTCGTAGCTTATATTTATTCAGTTCAACTTGTAACGTTGTTCGGTTCAGTTCAGATTAAAGAAGCTTTCTTAATAGCTGCTTGGTAACCTTGGAGATTAGCTGTGGTATCAAAAAGAGCATTTCAACATTTTATGCAAAAACAGCAACACAGAATAGAATTAAAGTGGAAAAGGGTAATTCAAACCGTAGCAGGGTTCAAGTTACGTCTTGGCTGAGAGCGACGCGTTTTGTAGCTTTCGTTTAATTTTATAGTAGAGTACCGTAGAAGTGGTGAAGGATACAGCAAACATATGAGTTGAACTGTGTTCGGAAGTGCATCTGAAATGCAAGCTAGAAAGAAGATCGTTCAATTTATTGGAAACATGTACAACTGTAATACAATTTACCCCTTGTCTCCAGCCAGTGACCCTGCGCCGCATGGCCGCCTGCTTTATCATCTTTCCATGCTCTGTAATTCTTCTGTACTTTTCGAAGTATTTTCGTCTCAAGTTGATCACAGGATGTTACTGAGTGTGATATTAGTCGATGATGTTCTTGTATTTTGAGTTCCACATGAACAAGTGCGATACAACACACAACAGACAACAGCAAACCGGATGAAGAACACAAGCTGCCGAGTCGGTTTGTTGGTTTGTCTTCTTGATGCTTCATGGTTTTAGCTACTGCGGCTTGTGCTAACGTTGTAACCGAACTGTTTTGAGAGGTGATTTTCTCGATGCTTACACATCTGTACTCTTCAGATTGGTCCAAACACCATTTCAATGAACTTGCTAATGGTTAAATGCTTGGAGATGAAACTCTATATCAAGTCTTGTGCAGACATGTTTTTCAGATTGAGTGTCACGGATTCAGTATGACAGGAAGTGTATTATTTTAGTCGCGTTAACGGGCAAGTCATCTCTTTTTTGGGGCGGGGGTGGGAGGGGAATTCTTTCTTTGTTTAAATATTCTTTCTTCATTTTTCCTTGCCTTGGGAGAGCTCTATCACAGGCCGGCTATACTCGAGTAAAAGGAAGTAAGAGTGAGGAAACAATCTTGTTTTCGGTTGCAACACTTGTAAAAGCTAAAAGCAGGCTCTCCGTGGACAACGCTTTTGGTGCTCCTTTAAGTCGCATTCTTGATTCTAGAAGCACACATTCGATTGTTACTCGAAAGATGAGTCGATGACTTTATAGATGTTATTTACCGAGCCGTACTCAGGACCTTGGGCACAGTTTTTTTCCTATACGGACCGACCTAGACCGGTAAATAACTATTTTGAATTTGTCCTGAAATTCCTCGTTTGAAATTGGGAAAAAAAGACAGAAAAGAAGGATATGATGCTTAGAAAGCGCGTAACAGCTAGGAAAACAATTTGAGTATGTCTATCAACAATTTACTTTATTTGACTTGTGGGTACGGACGTGACAAGAGAAAAAGCCACGGAAAAGTCATTAAAACGACAAACGTCTGTCAAACGTCAAAAGTGAGTGCATGTTGACACTTGACCGGAAAAATTTCGGACCGTGGTCCGTATCGCAAAAAGCTGGACCGGCTAGGAGCGCGTGATTAGCCGATCACATTCGAGAATTTAGGATTCTTGCCTGCTAAGATCCTTCCGAAAAAGATAAAATTTGTTTTGTTTCTTTCTTCTGGCGTGAACTTCTACAGTACTTTTGATTGGTTCCTATCCTTGGGCCTTAGGCTAGAAATGCCGGCTTCTGTAAAGCTTTGACCCTTTCTGAAATTCCTGCATCCCTGACATCTTTCTTCAGCTTGTCTGGAATCGAACCTCAGCACACACAACCAAGGGTTCCAGTTTCGCGTTTGCTCATCATTGCTCATCATTGCCATAGTTACGTCATCACCATCGTCATTATTTTCATCGTTGTTCATACGTCAACCACATTGGTTTGTTGTTTTCAATTATTTATTTACCATACTCAATTGACAAGAAATAAAAGAAAGAGAGTAGGCGGAGAAAGCGGTCTGGGAGCCTGCGGAGAGGCCATCGGACTTATAAAAATAAGGCTTCCTGATTGGTACTGTAACATCAATAACGTAAAAAGTTGAATAAAGACTATAGAATCTTCAACAGAAGGACAAGCTGATATACTCCTATTTTAGATCCTTTTTTCTCCACTCGCATGCCAGGTCCTTCCTTCCTAACATGTACGTGACATACTTGTAACACAACACTGCAAAGACGACTTACAGGGGTTTAAAATAGAACAAAACAACTATTGGTTTAGAAATGGAAAATAATATAAAAATACGCAGATTACCCAAACGATCGACAAATGGCTAAATTACAAGTAACAAAATTACATTTGTAACTATGTAGAAATTTTGTAAAGCCATACTTAAAAGAGGAAAGAGTTATAGAATTTCAAATGTCTTTATCTGAAGAATTAAAGTACTTCGGTCCTTGATAGAATACTTGGTTGGGTGGGTAAACGCTTGGAGATACTAGCTGCATATAAGCTATCCTAAAATCTGAGGAAAAGTAAAGCTTTGTTATGTTATGATAATCTGATCTTGAGATGTTGATATTCCAATACTGACGTGTTTTCATCGTTTTTGTTACAGGAAAATTAAATGTCTTGACTGAGCGTAAAAGAAGACTGCTTGGTATTTGAAAATGTACAGACAAAAGCAAGTGTGCAACCATTGCTCCAGAATGTGAGGAAAAGAACAAAGGAATGAGGTGACATAGACTTGCTGAACAGTCTGGGGACAAGAACTCCAGCCAAATCATGCGTAGTGCACCGAGACTGTTCACTGTCTTGTGTTGCCTCAGTACGCGGGATGGCAAAGATGGAAGTTGCTGGCAGCTTGAACAAAGTAAGCTTATCTTTTCAAATTTTTGGACCTCATCGGGAAGAAATGACCGGAAATGTAACATGGTTGGGTTTACCTCCTGAATCAGAATGTCGTTAAACATTTTTCTCTTGAATTTGAAGCAATACCGGCTTTACGTATGAGTAAGGGTAACAAGGAGTGATTTTAATACAGTTTTGTCCGGAAAACAGCAAAACTTCTTGACGTGGGCCCTTTTATGTCTTGTCCTCAAATCCTGCAACTATGCCATCCACTTTACCGGTTTGCCTGAGCTCTGTTTACTGGGCTACAAAAGGATCAGCCATAATGATGGAGTGAAATGTCTCTGAGGAAGAGCGCAAAGCCGCTTTTATGAGTCATCGGTATCTGAAGAATGCAAACTTAGTCCTAATGAACATATGGCCTAGTAAAGGGGAGGGCACTGAAAACCCAACAAGGGTCAAACAAGACAAACCACCAAACTGCAAGTGAATGGAGGTTGTTTTGGGAAGGGGAATAAAAATCATGTCTTGCCGAACAGAAAAGCTGAGGCATCTGAGATGTCCGCATGACCGGTTGGCTGAGGCAACCACCAAAGTTTGCCAGAGGGTGCGTCATTAAATCGTATTCTCTAAGTACCCCCTAACCCAGCGTACCCTCTGGGCTCAAAAACAAAATATAAACTACTCGGAGAAAGACATTAAAAGCCTGTTTCCAAGCAAACATTTTCTTTAACTTAGCGCGGATGCAACACTACAATTTCTCCATTCCTTCCTTCCTTCCTTCCTTTATTCATCTATTCATTAGTGACATTTAGACTGAAGTTTTCCGTACTGCACATGTACACTAGGTTTGGAGGTTAAACTTAGTGCGCGTGCTCAGAGCGGAAAATTTCACTTCAATATAAAAGTCGCTGTGGGCTGCTTAAACTAGTTCTGGTGCTCCCTAGATTCTGTTTAATAAATGTCATGGGTGTTGTAAGTAAATCGAACTGTGTTTTTCTGTTGTAGAATCAAAAGATCTGCGAGATAAAATCGGCAAATTCTTTTTAAGAAGGACGAAAGACTTGATAGCCAATGAGCTTCCTAGCAAAGGTAAGCTAAGCGTAATAAAACTGCAACCTCAAACCCAGGTTCTCTGTGTCATTTTTCTCCCTTGTTGAGAGGCCACATAAATTCTAGGGGGTTTAAAAAATCACCGGAAGGGAGGGGCACTAGAGTTTAATGAAATTGTTGCTGCGAAAAAGCTACCTACACCCTCTTTACTACGTAGTCCTGTGAACAGCTGCGACCAGGTCTTTTTCCAGACGACATGTTAAGGGAGGGAAATAGAAAGAACCTCGGGTCAAGGTTCAAAGAGCTGCCTTTATATCCAAACAGGTTTGTCTCGTTTTATAATGATCTTTGAACTTTGCAGATGAGTTGGTGGTGTTTTATCCGCTGACGTCATTCCAGCAAGAAGTATACTATCAGACTCCGCTACAGAACCCGGATGTGGAATTGATCAGAAAAAAGACATTCCTGACTTTGGAAGTGGGTTTGAAAGGAGCAAGTGTTATTACACTGTAAGTACAACAAAATATAGAATATATTTCAAAGTAAAAGTAAGCAGTAAAAAAATGGGACAACATTTTGACGTCCTCGTTGCATCATTATCAACTTGAAATACTCAATTAATTAGTCAGTAAATACTCAGGTAATTCATATATTTAGTGAGACAATAAAAAAATCGATAGAGCAATCAACCAAGCACTCAATTAATTGCCTGTTCGATCGATCAAACAATCAATCAATCAATCAATCAAACTAACTTACTATCAATCAACCAAGCAAGCAACCAATCAATGAATTAACCAATCAATCAATCAATTGATCGA
>BLFK01000908.1:120691-121918 GCA_014634185.1 Astreopora myriophthalma
GGCTGCAGCAGGGAAGGAGCCGAGATGGATTTGCCCGGTTCACCTTTGGCACCTCTTGCTCCTGGTGGGCCTTGAGGTCCCACGGGACCAGGGTCACCTGACACTCCAACATCTCCTTTTATGCCTATTAGTCCTTGCAGTCCTATTGGCCCGTGCTTACCAGGTGGTCCCTCTGGCCCATGTCTCCCCGGGGGACCTGGCCTCCCTCGGGTTCCCGGTCTCCCTCGTTTCCCTGTGTTACCTTTTGGCCCTGTGCGGCAAAGGGTTTCATCTTTTGCACAAATTTGGTTTTGCAACCTTTGAAGCTCTTGTTTGATGAGCAGTTTGATATCAGAGGTTGTTTTCACAGATATCTGTTGCGAATGATCGGGTGCCGATCGTTTTTGTCTGGACCCTATGGCTGCTTGGTAACCTTGGAGATTAGCTGTGGCATCAAAAAGAGTATTTCAGCATTTTATGCAAAAACAGAAACACAGAATAGAATTAAACTCGAAAAGGGTAATTCAAACCGTAGCGGGGTTCAAGTTACGCCTTGGCTGAGAGCTACGAGTTTTGTAGGTTTCGTTTAATTTTATATTAGAGTACCGTAGAAGTGGTGAAGGATACAGCAAACGTATGAGTTGAACTGTGTTCGAAAGTGAATCTGGAATGTAAGCTAAAAGGAAGATCGTTCATTTTATTGGAAAGATGTTACCCCTTGTCTCTATCCAGTGACCTTCCCCCGCATGGTTGCCTGCTGTATCATCTTTCCATGCTCTGTAATTCTTCTGTACTTTTCGAAGTATTTTCGTCTCAAGGTGATCACAGGATGTTACTAAGTGTGATATTAGTCGATGATGTTCTTGTATTTTGAGTTCCACATGAATTAGTGCGATACAACACGCAACAGACAACAGCAAACCGGATGAGGAACACAAGCTGCCGAGTCGGTTTGCCGGTTTGTCCTCTTGATATTTCATGGTTGTAGGTACTGCTTGTCCTAACTTCTGAACTGAACTGTTTGTCGAGGCCATTTTCTCTTTGCTTACACATGAGTACTTTTCTGTCAGATTGGTCCAAACACCATGTCAATGAACTTGCTAATGGTTAAATGCCTGGAGATGAAACTCTGTATCAAGTCTTGTTCAGACGTGTTTTTCAGATTGTGCGTCACGGATTCAGTATCACAGGAAGTGTATCATTTTACTCGCGTTGCCAGCGAGTCATCTCTCTCTTGGGGGGGGGGGG
>BLFK01000908.1:121928-140955 GCA_014634185.1 Astreopora myriophthalma
ACTCGAAAAAGGAGTTGATGACTTGTGCTCTTATTTTGCATAGTTGGTTGGTATGTAGATATCATTACTAACCTGAGCTTGATAAAGTCAGTTTATGATTTCAAGATTAATTAGGGCTTGATTCGAACGCATCTACCTGTATTTGATTTTATGGTGCGAGAATAATCAAGTGTTTGTTCTTGGTTGTCTTTATTTCGCGCCGAAGATCGAGGAGGTTAGCTGTAGCGCCGTATAAATGGACGTAAAAATCTGTTGTGTTCTGGTGTTATTTGTAAGTTGTTAATTGTAAATTTATTCATAAAAGTAGTATAAGTTCCAGATCTATGTGTAATTGTTAGTCTTTCCGGTTGAAGCAGGTTGATGCGTCGTTTTTGTGAGCAGAATAACATCGCACTCGATGAAATTGTAGAATTTTATACCAGTTTTGTAAGTATTCGTCTTGTTCGTTTGTACATCTTCACCGTTGTATTTCCTGTAAACTTCACTTTGTAACTTTGTAAATTTCGTTTACCCTTTCAGTGGAATTGTACACTGATCTAAACAACAACAAATTCAAGCTGTGGCATCTCGTCTTTTTATATTTAATTGCGGCAGCAGTGGCCATGCACATTAGCCATTAAACTAGTGTCATGTTATTCTCTTATAGCTAATTGTAATACTTATGTTGGATATTCTTTTTTGTTTTTTTGCTGATCCGTACAACAATTCGTAACAGTCACTTAGGAGGTTTTTGCCTGGAGCCGTTCAGTTGTAAATGGTTGGAACTGAGGAGTCACGTGATAATCTGATAATTAGCATCGTCCGGATGAGTGTAGTCTACCCCAGAAATCCCAGAATCTCCAAACATGTGAAAATATAGTACCACTCAATCATTGCCACGAAGAGTTTTTTCATAAGCGAGAAACGTAGGAGTACCACACATGGTCCATCCCAAACGAGCTTCTAAAATCCCAAGGGAATAACCTAATAGATATTTCATAGATAATTGCTGAGGCAGTCGGCGTTATGAGATATATTGCAGCCAGCTTCGGGCGTAAATTAAATAACCCGTGCCGGATATTGCGTGTTTTTCGAATACCTCCCCACTGTTTTTGTCTTGCTCCTACATTTTTCAGCCATCATTTACGCTTATTAGTCTTGAATTTCAATCGCAAACGAAGGCCTTTGATTCTGAATTGAAATGTTTGTATGTGAAGAAGACTTCCAGTATGTCAATAGGTGGCTTTCAACCAATCTCTAAGGGCAGGGATCACAATGGTGAAAGGTACAACTACTGGTGGACAAGAGAGGATAATGGAACAGAGAGGGAGTCTTATGGCGTTTGCTGGGAGATATGTGAATTTCACTAAAGTTATTTATGGACACCGGAAGTCGGTTTACAGAGAAGTCCGCAAACCTTAATTCTAATTTAATTTAATTTATTACAATTTAATGGCAACTTACAAAATACAAAAACAAAAACAAAAAAAAATTAGAAAAATGCCATACGAATAGTCTGTAAAAGAGTCAAAGACCCCATACTCAGACAGACCACCCAGCTATTAAAAAGTACAAATATCCGAATATCTATATAATATCCAAAATAAATATCTATTTAATATCCAAATATTAAACATAAAAAATATGCAAAAATAAAATAGATCTACTAAAATATACCATGTCAATTATCAAATAATCAACTTATACAGTTGGTATTTGCTAAGAAATTTATCACACCACGCTTAAAACTTGAGATGCTAGAAGCTGATCTTACGTGAATTCTGACTTATTTAAACTTGTAAAATCTTTAAGCGGTGCAAATTTATACTTATTCCAGCAAAAATGTGGCATATGACCCAAAACATCCCTCATTAAAGGCACGAAACTCATAAATAGGTGTTTGTGGACGTCTCGGGAAACAGACTTCCGTCACTAAATATAACTTTACTGAAACTCAAATATCCCAAACGTTAGACTGGGTGTTTCCCTCTCTGTCCCATTATCCTCTTTTGTGGTGGACGAACAAAGAAAGCTAATGAGAGATCTATTGTTTTCGTCCGCCAACATGGCGGCTATGACCTTACGTGAAAACCACCTATCAGTTAGCACCTTTTTTATGAAGTTATTTTCAAAGTGCTTGGACGAAATTTTCAGTTTGGTTTACATTTACAACGATCGGAACACCGTGTAAATGATATTTCAAGCTTTGCGCATTTTTAAACGCGGCGAAACAGGTGCTACGCAACAATGCCTTCAGGCTTAGCTGTCTCAAGCGCAGCCCAGGGATTGTGCTGGAGGCACGCACATAGCTTCGTGTAGGTATCCTTTATTCACCTCGTATTTAGAGTGGCAAACAGGGCTTATTTCCTTGAGCGAACTTAACAAACAACATCGCAGCTTATGACATTAGGATGCGGCGAACCTCGTTCCCGGGCTCTCTCTCTTTTTTCGGTCTCAGTGGTGAGGGCGCTGGATTTACATGCGGTTGCTCCAATTTCAGGCCCTGCTCTAATCACCATATTGATTGAATTTGGCTTCGGTTGTCCCAAATGCCACTCCACCACGCTTTGTGAATAGCCACGTGGTTTCCTCCTTCGAGCTGGCTTTTTAACGTTGTCGGTTCTGTTTATTTGAATTGTTACTTTCTTTACACGGCCCCACAAGCTTGAAACGTTAAATATCACCGCGTGCATAAATAAAGGTTCCTTCCTTTATTTAAGATTCCTTGTGAGAAGAAGAAGTTACGTCATTCAGAGATGGGTTCCTACAGCGTTCTTGTGAGGAGCTCAGCTTTTACTTTCCTTTTCTCAGTACTCTTGAGCTTGTGTCTCCATCAGAGATCAAGACTAACGCCGGCTAATTAGCCACAGGACCCAGTAAAATTCAGCACTGGCTCGAAGTGTTTGTTCTGTCACGAGCCGTTATGTCCAGTTAATGATCTAACGCTGTGACGTACTGGGCTTAGAGTTACTCGAAGCCGCAGGGTTAGCGCTAAGCCTGGGTTAAGTGCAGTTAAAACCTTTAGGTTGTCGTGGTTTTTATCACAGTACTAGCAGCACTACCTGTGCTTTGAACAACTCGGCCCTGGAATTTTTATCGAGAAACGGAACTGAATTAATTCAAAATAATGAGGGGTAGCCGGGATAAAAAGGTTGTCTCCAACCCAGTCTATGGCGATTGCAAACCAGACGTAATACCGCTCTAAATGGATTCACTTGTCAAAGTTGATTCTTAAAAGGTGAATTTAAATTCAAGAGCGCTTTCTGACAGGTCATTTGTTGTGAGCAGGTGAATGCCTCGAAGCCTTTTTGGACTCGGTATCGCACCAGCAACTGATAAGTCGATTTTGCAATTGGAATTGTTACAAGCGTCATAAATAACAGGTCTGTTCTTTTCGTGTTAGCTAAAGGAATAATAACATTTCTCTTAAACTCGTCGGCTTCTTGGCTTCTTAAATGGCCAGGCCAGCTCCATTGAATAAGAAATTATTGCTTATGTCGGCTTGAGGCGGATTGGATTAAGCTGGAACTATTATACCACGTTGTGAACGTTGGAATCGTTTTTTTTCTCGCGTTGTTGGTGAGGTAAGGTGCTGTATTTTTTATTTGCATCTTCTGTGGAGAAAATCCTGCCCTTGTTGACATTGTCGTTAATTACTTTATCATCATTTTAGCCTTGTGTGTGTAAATTGAAACATGGATGAAATGTAAAACAACCTATTGCTTCCTGAGAAAGCGAATCGCCATGAAATGTCAAAGTCCTTGCCAAACGGTCATTTACACATCTCTGTTTTAAATTTGAACATTTCACCGGTCGTAAATGAAATTCAATTGATTACTTAAACCACCTTTCCGAAAAATGTCGTGTTTTCGCATGTTCGGGCTGGACGTTTTTCAAAAGATCTTTTCCTCAACGGTTAAGGAGCCAGTCTTTGAAAATCACCAGTCTACATAGGTCAATAAGAATTCAGTCGTTTGAACTCATTTATATTTTTTTTCAAGTACAGCAGACACTTCCGTCGCGTCTTGTTACCGAAATGTTCACCTTTCCTCACACTGAATTTAAATGACAGGTCTGCAATTAACTTCATGAATATATTTTTTGAATAGTTCACCGGAGAGATACAGCGATATTTTGTCTGTGTCCTTTTTTCCCGTCTCACAAACTGCAAACTGCGCAATACAACATCTTAACTGAATTAATACTTTTCACAAACATTTAAATTGTGGTTGTCATTTTTACTCTTGTGACGGATTCGTGTCACACATGTAACTGCAAACTCAGCAAGAAAAAGGATTTTGTTTTTATTGTTGTGCTCTTCAATTGGTCCAACTCAAAACGTCCCACGAAGAACTTTTTCAAGACCTTTAGGAAATGCAGGCGGTCCTCCTAATTTATCGTCTTTAAACTTTGCCGCTACAAAATTAAAGGGCAAAATATGTTTTCAGCTTTTAACATTCAATTGTTGGCCCAAATTCCGAAAAAAAAAATTGGCGAGAGCTGAGTTCAGTGTCGTTTCGCGCAAATAGGTAGCCAAATGGTTCAAGTAATTTTGTAGACTTTTCCATGAAAAAGTGTCACGTTAATTACTTCTTCCTTTAGTTGTATCGATAGAAAATTGGAATTGAATTTCCGTTTGCCAAATTATGAACAAAGCAATCCGCAGACCTATTGCTCGCGTAAAGTCGCGTAAAGTAAATTTTGTTTGTACAAGGTTTGATGTTTTGCAGTAAGCTTAAGGCTTGTTTGGGGAATCTATAGGAAACAAACACTTCAGAGAAACACAATAGGACCAATAGTGTTGGTGGAAACGAGGAGGATTTGAATCGAGCGCATCAGAACGTGAATTTCATCGCGCGATAATGACCTGCTTTTGCTTTCCTTTTTATATTCACGACTCTATTTACAAGCGCCTCTTAGGTCTTCTTGTAAACTTCCGAGCATCTAGATTTTGCTCAGGAAATCGTCGCCCCATGCCGACTATGCTTCGCTTCTCCGAGGGAAGTTGTCATTAAATGACAAGAATAATTTCAGATTGTCTTTGCAAATCATAATGGAAGAGGTTTTTAAGGCGCAGCTACTAAGCTAACCTTTATTTTTTCAAATCGACGTTTCTCGCAGGCTACGTGCATATGCCATGCAGTTGTTTTCAACGTCTTATTTCTTTGGATCGGGTTAGGATGCACGTCTTGTGTGATAGTCTAATCGGCGCGGGTGAATTGGCGCTGGTCCAGAGAAGAAACCTGACCCTAACCCGCGACAATTTACCTGCGCCGATTAGAACATCTCGTCTTGTGTTTGTTGTTAAGGTCCATCGTTCATTTTCGTCTACAAGGAAGCCGACTGACAGTTTTTGCACGGGTTTCCCTTATATTTTACAGATTGGGCCTATATAGCCCCGGCTAAACCATCAAACATTTTCCGGCGTTCAACATCGTGCGGTCAAACAATTCTTCGCAACACATTGTAAAACTGGATGAAATTGTTTGACCTAGATCAAAAAACTGGGGCGGCTTGTTTCGCGGAAGTCCCGAGAACTTTCCGAAAAGTTATTAGTAAAACAACGAATCGCTTTTTCTCGGGGGCCGTTCCATTAACATGTTGTTCACAGGAAAGGAAAAAGGAATGGTAAGCTTTCATGATTAGAAACGTCTTCGTTTTTTAAGATACACAGGGAATTATGGCACCCGAAAAGGGCCCAAAATGTTTCGGTTCCTTTGAGAAACACACGTCTGGGCCCCATTTCTCGATAGTCCCGAAAAGCAATTTGTAAAACTGCTATCGGCTTTTCCCGAAAATCTGGTCTTCTAAGATGCTTTAAATATAAGAAAGAGAAACGTAATTGCAAAGTTTCAGGGCTGAAAACGTCTTGCGTTTCAAGATACAGAGGGAATTATGACAACCGAAATACGCCCGAAAAGTTTCGGGCCTTTCGAGAAACGGGCCCCTGCAGTTCAGGCAAAGGACTGACAGAGTACTGTGGATTTCCTAATTTCCCGCGTAGTTTTGATTTCCTGCGGTAACTTCTCGTAATATTCTCGAACGTTTACCGCATGAAATTCAGTCACCTCTGGCGACAAATTAATCATCGCTCTATGACTTTAACAGTGATATCGTCAGCCAATACAATGCAGATTGAGCGCAGCGGTGTGAACGGCTAGGTTCCTTTCAACGTTCCTGCGGCTCAGTGTCGGTGTTAACTATCTGTAACTGAACGAAAGGTCGAGAAAACACACACCTGAACAAGTTGCCCGCCGGCACTTCAATAGACCTCAGTAATCATTCCACCGGCTTTCAATCTCTTGACTGTGCATGGCCAATACTCTTACGTATAATATCAACCCGGATGATACACAATTTGCGTCTTACCGCGGGTGCACCACAGTCGCAAGGAAATAGACCTTTTCAAGCCTCGTTTTGAAACAGTCCGAAAGCAATTCTGAAATGGCCATTCGATTGTAGAAAACCAATCACTGATATTAAAAACAAGTATAGGAAATTTTGTTTTGATCTTCAATTGACCTCTCATTGCTCCAGGAGACGAAATAATCGCAAACAGCATAGAAATTAATATTTTGGGTTTGCAGAAGACTCAGCGTGCAGTATTTTCCGGTAAATAGCCCGCTGGTTGTTGTCTTCGATAAAATTTACCTTAAACATTTCCATAAATTTGCTTGAAATAGGTCTCTCATTCCTTGGAGTATTATTGGTGAGTGAGTTCTGACGGTTCAATGTTATATACTTGAGTTGATTCAATTCCATTGTTGTTAAGTGGCAGAATAAGATAAATTGTACACGTTGTCAAGGGAAGAGATGTTTTCACTCTTTAGTTTTGTCGTTTTGAAGATCATTCTCCCACTAAGCTTCTCAAGAAAGATAAGATCTCGCTTAATGAAGCCGCATATATGTATATCTGACGTTTTGCCTCCTCAATTATTAAAATTTTCGCAGCTATTTAACTTTCGTTTTACCTGCTTTTGTAGGCAGATGACAATTAATCCGAAAAATGTTTAGCCAATCTGTACAAAATACTGTTTTCAAAGATCCATATTGGTAAAAAGAAAAGAGCTGTGTGTGAGGAATAAGTTTTTCCGCGCTTTTAGCTTTCGTTTGTTTTATAACAGTTTTTTTTTTCTTGCGAATCGTGGTGTTTTTGAAGTGCGTGTCAGTTTACTTAAAGGTAAGTGTATTATTTATCTCGTTTTGTCCCCAAAGCTGTACCTATTTGAAACCAGCGGATACAAGAATGCTCGTTATAGCCAAGCTGCTACGCGGCATGCAAGGCGAGCAGAATTAGCAGATGTTTTGGCCGGCGAATCTCGTCAAACTAACTCGGAGCGCTTGATATCGAGTTTGTGTGTCAGAAGCGGCGGATAGATTAAATGTCCCCCTCATTTCACTTGTTCGCTGACAAGAAGGAGATGGCACGGCAAATGTCTGTTTGCACGATTCCCTTTACATTTGTCAA
Organism: Astreopora myriophthalma; assembly: GCA_014634185.1. NCBI lineage: Eukaryota > Metazoa > Cnidaria > Anthozoa > Scleractinia > Acroporidae > Astreopora > Astreopora myriophthalma. The sequence continues at coordinate 129,376 of BLFK01000908.1, forward strand.
AAATATGTAACCGAAAGGGAAGGAAGGCTCTTAGTGAAACTTACACTTAGAATTGTCGTTTATTCTCTTCGCACAATTACGAGAAAAGTAGCTGTTGTTTTCGTTGTCTAGATTTGAACGCCTACGTATGTTGCATGTGGGCGGAGGTTTATTTCTTTATATATTTTCGAGTAGCTTACGGTATATATAACTATTTTGAGTAAGGCGAAAAGAATTTACTAAGCTGGATTATTATATGGGTGAATGAATTCCGAAAATGAACTTCTTTTAAACAAATGCCGGGAACAGCACCTGCTTGAGTTTATTTTTTTATTTCTAGATTATGCATTTTCTTTCTAACTCAATATTTACATGAGCAGCGGACTTGGCATTACAGATGCAAAAAACAATCTTGATGAATTACTTAATTTCTTAAAATTTTAAAAAAGGTCAGCTGGGTGAACTGAGTGTATTACTGAATAAATTTTTTCTGATTTTCTGTGTTTGTAGAAGATATGTTAATTAACAAAATCAGTTAATTTGCACAAACAGCTTAAGTTTTATTAAAGGTTTTGAATCAGGCTTACCTCGTGAAATGTTTCAGAATTGATTTAATTTCACGTACCTCGGGTGCCAGAGGAATTTTTTTTGCAAGCTCCGACAGAGAACGCCGCGCTGGTATTTTTTTTTGGTCGGCGCGTCGCTCGCTCTCCAGCTCGGCATTCTCTCTCGAACCTTGAAAACAAAATTCCTCTGGAACCCAGGGTAGACCGTGTCTCGTATATGTACCAGGAGCCCATTAATGGGCTCCTGTATGTACTCAATTTTTTTGCAAGCGCATTCGCAACGCAAGAGCCAGTTGCATTAGTTCATTGTGATTTATCTTCAAAAATCTCCTTTACAATAACTGCGAGAATGCTTCCTTTCGACATTTCAGCCATAGCAGGGGTTTCGATGGAAGCCGGTTACCGGCGGTAACCGCCACCTACTTTGCCTCTCACCGCCGGCTAGTTTGTCTGGATTTTCACTAAAAATCGTATCATAAACTTGTCAAACTGCCGCCTACAATGTGCTATCATGGACGGCTATTTCAGAAGTTATTGAAACCCCTGCATAGTATGCAGGACGTTTCTTACCTTAACCTAGTCAATGACCTAGGTTCACGAATTTCCTTTGGATCGATGGTAGAGCATCCGAACTTGTAATCGGGATCGACGGGTCATAGGTTCGACTCCTGTCCGAGTGGGCCCGACTCGCCATCGGATAACTACATCATTTCCTTCGTTTACTGGGCTTTAAAAGTCCCCATCTCCATTATGATAATTAGAAAAATTTTGTTTGATGCCCGCGTGTTTCATCGAATATTGAGACTACAGTCGCTCATGGCCCAAACATGAAATTTGTCAGCTCTTCAAGACCACTGTTTGGGCAATTTTGCAACTTCTGAAAACACATGTGATACTAAGCCTCCATTTTAATCCCATTGCGATTACCTATACTAATTTTCCCTCTAAACTGTTAAATAGCTTACAATTTATGATTCTATTGGGTCTAACGAATGGCTAACGCTGAAAACGCCAACCCTTAAATCTTCTCGCGGTGGTTAATTTACGTTCGTTAAGTTCTTCGCTGGACTCGTGTACAAGGAGGAAACGTCAAGTCAACAGAATCAAAACTCTGCCAGAAAACGCGGGGAATTAAAGCCGAGAACGTAAAGCGGAGTAACTTGATTACGTTTTGGTCGAGAAGCAAAAAGTTTGCGAAAGATCGTGTTCTGTCGAGATTGTGGACTGAAATGAATACTTATAGTAACGGATTGTCTTCAACTAACAGTCGAGTGTAAGTTCAAGATTGCGTTGGTTTCACATTGTCACGCTTTCGGTGATTGGCCGAAAAATCTGGCTAAACCTCCTCGCCCAGTCAAAAGCAAAATCAAAGTCAAGTGGCGAGCGTGTCTTTTTCACATCCGTTTTCCCGGGCTTAGCGTATTTGCTTTGATTTCTGATTGGTTCATTTGCTTGCTTGGGTCTGTTCTTATTGGCTTAGTAGTTGCTTAGGGTTTTGTCTAGTTTAACACTAAATTGATTCTCGGGTGGTCGGCTGATTGCTAGATCATTTGACGAGAAATATTAAAAGTAACGTTATTCGACGTTTCGATGTATCCAACATCATTATCAAGAATGAAAATTCGTGTTTGATAATGATATTGGATATATGGAAACGTCGAAGAACGCCACTTTAAACATTCTTCAATTGATTCTGTTACGTTTTACAGTGGCTTGAAGCCAATAAAACAAGGCTCCGCTTTCTTGAGGTGGCTGAACACAGTTTTTAAGTGCTTATCCTTCCCCTACTCCAACATTTAGGCTGTTTTTGCCTGAAAGCTCAAGCGTGGTCACAAACAAGCGCTACCACAAAGGTTTATATTTTTGACAGTTTGGTGCTCTGCGGGCTGTTGCCACGGTAACGCATATATATTTAACAATTATTCCACGAGCGCGCGTTGGATATGAGATGATAGATAGCCGAACGAGGCGCGTAGCGCCTCGTTGGCTATAATCATCTCATATCCAACAAGCGCGAGCCTTTGCTTACTAAAAAAACAAAGTATAGTAAATGTAACAGCTGTTATGATTGAATTTTAACAAACTTTTCTTAATTTGCTGACTGGTGTTTAGTGGTTTTCTGAAAATGTTTTCTGTTAAATTTCAGATTTTGTTGTTGTTGTTGATGTTGTTTTTTTGATAGACCATTTATTTGTTGTTTGAAGTGTTCGTGTTGCAAATTTCTCAAAAATCTAACGACTGGTTTGCGAGAAATTGGGAAAAACAGGCAATAGCCGTCAGTCTCAAATGTTTGACCTAATGCGCATGCGCAGGATTTCGTACGCGTGATTTTTGACGCTTTGATTACGTATTGGCAGCGAAATTAAACCGCTTTTGCCGAACCATCGCGAGAAAGAGAATTTTTTTTTGCCGTCGCCGCCATATTTGCGCGCGAACCTTTAAAAAATACCGCGGACCGCGAAAAAAACTGTGTTCAGCGACCTAAAGTGAACCTTAAACTACCGAAAATTTTGCAGGGGAAAAAAAAAACGCCGCAACTCTTCAAGGAAGTGACCGTGGCTAAAGCCGTAGCTAACAGTGGCATTCGACACTACATCATGAAATTGCAAGGAAACTCTGTAGAATAATTCACAACGTTCGAATGACAAGTTATAAAAATACATTTGCATCGAGTCATTAGTTCCCCTTTTCGGCACATTGATTCGTGAAATTTTTTTTTTCCTTTCTCACAATTCACTATCATTGATGGCCGGATCGGAGTAACCCTTGAGGTTTCATTGTAGAAATTAGACTTGGCACCAGCGTAGCCGAGGTATTGATTACACTTTTTTAGATTTTATGTAATTTTGATTTTTCTTCAAATACCTTTTACCTTGAAAACAGAAACAATTAAAAAAAAGTTTTTTTTAAATTGTTTCTGTTTTCCAGTCATTTTAGGCAAATTCTCTGTGCACCAAGTGCCAGGTGCATTGAAGTGTATTACAAAGTGTCTGACTAGCAGAAATATTTCGAGAAACATTATCTTCATTCTTGGCTTGGCTGGTAAGCAAACCTGTAAGGAGAATATTTGAGTATGGATTAACGGTTGAGTTTCCAAAGCCGATGACACACGGTTCAACATTTGTTGATCAACAATTGTTGCACCTTCTTGCGAAAAAAAAAAAAAATGTCGAACAGTGTGTCGTGCCATGTTGAATGTTGAAACAGGCCGTTCAACATGTTGAACGTTGTTGATTGCAGTTGAACGAAGATATAGAGGCAAGCTCTATTCCGCTCAACATGTTTCTGCAACATGTTTAAACAGTTGTTGAGCAACAAAAGTTGCATTATGTTGAACCGTTTGTCACCAGTTTAAAAGTCACTCGTTCTGCATCGGTGGGGAGTAAACCATTAAAATCTGGCCTCAAATTGATATGTTGTAAATTGACCGTTGTAAAGCCATTGCGGCGAAGAGCAGTGGTCCCCCGTCGTCATGTATAGCCAAACCGACTTTTTCCGGACGAAACTTTCGGAATCTTTGAACGGTGCCCAATGTACTATGTAAACTCATTTAATCCCTAGCTTTGGTGTCTGTGAGTTGAGGTAGAGAGATTAAGATTCGCGTTTGCGGTCAACGGCAAACGGCAAAGGACAGGCTACTGCTTGTCATAAAACCATGAAAATTCTCTTATTTTAGTTGATTTTTCTCTTTTTAGTACTTGCTCGGTAGCTGTGACTGATAGGCAAGAAGTAGGCTTAAATCAAATACGGCTGATTGATTTATGGCAAACGGCAAGTTTCAGCCTAACGTTTGCCGTTTGCTGTAAACGCGAATTTTAACATCTCTTAAAGGCTGTTTACTTGGAGGGAGGAAGATCTTAGCACTAAGAAGATTATAGAAAGCGAAAAAGTTATTCGTTTGGTTTACAAGCAGAAATTTCGGTTGCAGTTATGGTTCATAATTGGTAAAACGAAACTGCTGAAAGACCTGTAGCCGCCATGTTTTGTGTTTTGTCCTTAGTGCTAGGAGCTTCCGGGTGAATGTAGTTTACATGGTATTAAGGTCTTCCATCTGCTAGGATCTTCCTGTAGTGCTACGATCTTTCAACTGGAAGATCCTGTCTCTCGAGAGATCCTCCGCTAGGGCCAAATACAACGTTTTGCATGTAAACTGAATACAGAAAACATATGTGGCGCTGGGGAGATCCGCCTTCAAGGATCTTCCTCTCTCTCCTTGTTTGTTTCTTTGTTGTTGTTTCTTCGACGAATGACTACTTTTAAAGCCATTTACGAACAGCTGGTTTTGTTTATCTCGACCTTCAAACGTTGCGCATGCAATTCAATGTTAAAAAAAAAAAAGAAAGAAGTGTGAAGAGTATTCTTGCTCCAGAGGATGTCTGACATCCAGGGTATTGAAACAGATGCAGTACATCGACCCAAGTATGCATTTGTAGTTCTATAATGTTGATTCGTGGTATTTCGTGACGCAAGTAACACGGTAATTATAGGTATAAATTTAAATCTATAAGAGAAACCGACTGATTAACTGGATTCGCAGACGTCTTGGAAATAGCCTTTCAAAAACTCTATTGATAATCTTTGTCAACTCTTCACAAGCAGCTTCTTGCACAAGGCTTTTTGCCATAGCGTTGAAATATTTTACTGGTTGTAAACATCGACATTGAATGTAGAGAACCTTGCGATTTGGTCATTTTTAATTTTTAAAAAAATCGTCGGTTTTCTATGCGACATTCACGATGTCATCAGTTAATTGCTTCCGCAATATTATATAAGGAATGGGCTGTACCAGCAATTGTTTCACTGACATAAGTCATTTATCAACAGTTATGGGCGTTTTACGGTTCCAAAATCCGTGATATTTCTGTAGCCTAAGGCAGTCATTTAAAAAAGCTTGTAGCTTTAAGTAAAAGCAAATGAAAGCTGCATCACATGTTATGTAATGAATGCCTGCCAGTTTCTTTTGCAAGCTTTCATTTTCCATCCCAGCTAGATGTCAACCTCATTGCTCTGGTTGAAACCAATTTACACAGATTTGTCACGGCCAAGCTGTCGACGATGCGGGACAGATAATATTCAAGACTTGTCAAAACTCCATTTTATCGGAGTTTCCATCGTATTTTCAAATCGATGTTGTGTACTGAGATTAGTCTGCGTCACTTCCAACATGGCGGATTTCTAAAACTTATTGACCATTGACGTAAAAACAATGACTTCTGCTTTTAGCAGACCTTTAGTATTTTTTCCCTTTTTTTTTATCAGATTTAGCCACTGAGGGGTTAAACATACTCTAAACATGGTAAAAATGTGATCGAGAGTTTTAATATTGGAGCAGTACAGGCAACCAGCTTTACTTGAAATCTTGGGTCTGATCTCATCGGGTCAAAATGCTTGGGTTTTACGGTTCTTCCTCTGAGAGCCTCTCGTACTATGATATCCAGTCTTGTGTGATTTCGAGAATCAAATCATAGATGCGGCTTCGGTCGAATCACAAGAAAAGCAAAATCCGTCTTGCCTAGAATGAAACATATGGCTTATTAGTTTTCTTGAAATTTGCATTTTTGCGCAATATTTTTTAAAAGGAACTAGTCTTCAATTGCCATCATTATAAGATGCATGTCTTACTAAAATGTAAATTAAGGAATATAAAAATGCTGTTATTCGTAAAATTTCTCAATACGCCTGTTGAATTCTTTGCATGTTCAAAACCTAGGAATTCCAAAAAAAAAGTGTCAAAAATAAGAGTTGATAATATACTGATTTGTCATTTTAGTTAAATAAAACATTATAAAAAGGCGTTTTGAAGTCCCATTCGACCAGATTTCGATTCAGATGCAGATACGTATGATCCTCAAATCGACGTGTGACTTTGAATTTTATTATCGGTAGCTTACTCTAACCCCAAAAGACACTTCGGTACCATGTTAGGGAACCCATGTTGTTTTTTTCCAAAACTGCCAAGGCACTGCCATTAAACATAAGTGTTATGTTTACGTCGTAAGAGCCGACGTTTTTTTTTCTTCTTATAAATATTAATGAAATCCCGTTACTTGGAACCAGAAACATGACAATGCTTCCTGTGTAAGCTTCAATACTCTCCGCGCACTTTTGTGTGTCCTTAATCAATGACCAGCCAATTTGCATCTCCGAACGAATATTTACACGTTCAGGTTTGTTTGCTGTTTCTCGATGCTAGAAGATCAAGTCAATTATATTTTACTCTTTCTTTTCTTTGGGAAAGCGGTAAGCCTGCGAAATGTAGCTCGTTTCTAAAGACGCGAATTTCAATATTTGAGCTTTCTCGGATTTTAGGTAAGCCCATATGGTCTTCAACAGTATTATGTATGGCTCCACCTTGCCAATTGAAAATGTTTCAATTGCTTCACATATCAAGAGAAAATAATTTATTTTTCAGGAGTTTGAAGAATTATTTGCAGGGGAACATTTAGCCGTCAAAAACTGAAAAAGTCAGCAGATATATTCATCCTTATACCTAAAGTCATCAAATATGTGAGGTAAGAGATTTAGATTTTATTATTCACCGCTCTGCCAGTGTTTACTGATGCATATTGGGGCTACACAGCTAGCGTGCAAAATAAAAGTTTGGAGCAAAGCTATTTCTTACGTACGAATTTAAAGATTAAGGAAGGTGGAATAGTAATGTGCTATCTGTCAAGGCAAAAATGCCTTTAAATAACCAAGTGTGTAAGGTGGCCCTTTAGCAAAGATGTGGCAACTGAATCTATTCAGTTGAACAAGTGATCATCTCGAAACTTCTAACATTCGAATGGCCCATCGTGGTGGTTTTTTTAATGTTTTTTTTTGTTGTTCGTGTTTTTTGTTTTTGGTTTCTTTTTTTTTTGTTTTCGTACGAAGGTCAGTGAACATCATTATCCGACAAAGATTTTGCGTAGTAATCATCGACTAGTAATCATTCGTTGGCTTCTGTGGATAGGATTTATTTTGTACTGATTTATTCGACCGTAGTTTTTGGTGTAAGCAATATGCCGAGAGAAAACCTTAGCGACTGGACTTGCCATATAGCCACAGCTAGATCCCATCATTGCAAGGAGGCAGTTAAGAGATTTGCGAAAATAAGCTCGTCGATTGAAAATTTGTTTATCTTGAACGATAATTAGGCCTGTTTGAAATTCACTGATCTTTAGCACCTTGATCCAATAAATTGTTTTTTATACCACATTTTGCCTCGCAAATACTTACAGCTACATCTACTGCGTGCTTCCGTTATTTGCTATTTTTTTTTCTTCAGCGCAAATGAAAACAAATGTAGCCTTTCATCGAGTGAACTTTGCTATTAATGAATAATATATGAATACAAAATTATTTAATTCAACGTTTTTCTTCATACTGTGTGACATCTCCCTTCAGGTATTCAAGGCAATTTGTCATTCAGACTTGTCGGTGTGTTTAGTAACTGTTTTTGCTTAAGCCATGTTTGTAGAATAGGTTGTATTCTACTGCGACTGTAGCTGCTCAACGACTCCCTCGCCGTTGGAGATTTTTGTGCTTTCAAGAGCACGATTAAAAGTTTTCTTAATTACTGGCAGGTGCAACCAAGATAGTCACGACAGTAAATTTTCAGTGAAAATGAACGAAAAGGTGGGCAGAAACAAGTTAATCCGTTGGTAAATGTAGATACCTTGACACTCTACAAATACGTTTTATGCATGCCTATACTTTTTAAGCCGACTGCAAACCCTTGAATCGTCGGTGTCAATCGAAATTAAAAATTTAAAACCAACCGTCTTGATATTTAACAATTTTGCCTGACAATTTTTAATAAGATAATGGTGAAATGGCACTTATGAAAGGTCACAGCTAATTCGTTTTCTGTATGAAAGCAGCTTTTATCTGTTCTTGATCCTATCAGAGACACTGAACATTACGTCACGTGCAGTAGACATTAGCGCTTTAGTTTGCATATGATTTTTGTTTTACCTAAACACGACACGCAGATTAATTGCTCTTCTGTATGTTTATTCATAATTCTTCTGTATGTTTATTCAAATTTGGTCGAGTTGTGTTGTCGAGGAAGGCTTGTTCGCTAGTGTTTTCTTGTTTCTCTGGAATAGCTGCCGAAATTTGAGTTCGATCCTTTGCTAAATAAACCCTTTGGAAAAGAGAAACGGAAACTTACATAGACTGTACTAAAAACATTTTGAAGACAGAACGACTCAGTTCTTGGCGAAGGAAGCGCTGAAAATCTCTCCGTCTACAGACAGTTGCGTCACTGAGATATGGAACACACCCCAAGCCATAAAAACCTCGATGGTCCAATATCAGTCTTCTCAACGAAAGCAATGCCTGACTAAACGGCGGCGCTGTTTTGCGGAAGGATCCTCGGGGCCGCTTTCTTAAAATTCCCTGAAAGTTTCGGGCGCATTTCGCGTGACATAGATCCCTCTATCTTCAAAAGGGAAACGGTTGGAGGCATGAAACTTTGCACATATATATATATTTTTCTGGTCTTCAAAATATGCTAAAAGATCACCTTTCAAGAACAAGCGGATCGCGCTTTGAAAATTTGCGTTCGGGCCCGAAAACTTTTCGGGACTTTGAGAAACAGCTCAGGACAGGTGTACAAAAGTTAATGAATTTAACTTCCGTCACGTTATGCGATCGAGACAATTTTCTTTGATATCCCATGCTGGTCGAAATTTGTCGGTTTTTCGTAAAGTTGTATCATTTCGTGCAGTACTAAATTTTCCGGGCGATTTTGCGATTCCGGAGTTTCAACTGGCTTAGCGGTCATCAAATCTATGGTCGACAGCGATAGGGACCATTACTGAAATCGCCTTCCGATTTTTGCTTAATCAGTGTTATCTAGTTGTGAATCCTTGGTTTCCATGTAAAGTGCAAATAGCAAAACGCTAGATTTTTACAGGAATAGTTTTGATTAAATAGCTTGTTTTGTACTTTGCCATGCACGTGACGTCACGGGCGGCAATGGTTGCCTCCGGGAATAAACCATTTCCGAGTTCAAGTCAGCCTCTTTTTCAAAGCGAGTCCACGTGCGAAAGTTTGTGATAGGAATTACCTTTAGACTATCACCTTCAAGTTTTACTCTCATTTGTTTTAAATCCAGGCTAGGATTGACGTGCTGAAAAGCCGCAAAGTATACTTTCGTTCACGAACAAATGTAAGCGAATCAAGTGCGTCACCTATACCTTTTCGCAGTCGTGAAGAAAATACTTCGACCAATCAGGTGTTTTGTTTATGACACGTGACGTCACATTGCTCTTACGCTTTTCGGTACGATGGCTTTTAGTTCTTCGAGTTTATGGAACAAGATGCATTTTAAAGACTGTAAATTTCTTTGTCATAGCGAAAATATGACTGTTGCTGACCAATTAATGTGCATCAAATAAGAATTTCCCTCGCTGAATCGAAAAGAAAGTACATAGTCGTGTAATCGGTAAGTCGTATTATTGTTATTATTATCTCGTTATTTACATAAAATAGCGATAACCTTAGTTTTCTCTTAAATTAACGTCGTTAAATATGTATATTTCTTAGTATTTGAAAACGACTGATTTTTGTTTCCTTCTGCCGCGTTGAAATGAATTCAATTTCGTCAAATGCTCATTACTATTTGGTGCAAAAACGACGTGAAATCATGGTAAAAAGGGGTGACTCGATGTCCTCAGAGTTCAGTACATATCAAGTCAAGTCAATAGAATAAACTGCATCAAAGTGAACGCGAAGCTGGGGCTTTTTTTCCTATATAACGATAAGCAATAAGGTCAAGAAAGCCAGGGGTCAGTTTTTCAGCAACTCTCCTTGTCAAGTCTTGGGACGATCTATTTCCTTGGGTCTTTCCTGGCGTCTTCATGCGGCAAACAGATATTTGCAAATCTTCTTATGCTCTCAGGCGTCAAATCCCCAAAACGTAAGGGACCGTTCATTTTTTTATGAGGTAGAAGGGGCTGCATGGTGGGATTTGGAGGGGGCCGTGCGAAAAAAAATGGCTTTCAGGGGGGGGGGGGATCCCAAAAAAATAAGGGAAAAAAGGGGGGTCCGTGAAGTATTTTAGTACAACTTTGAAATGGCATAATGCTTTAATATTGAAACAATTGCTATAGAACAAACATAGAGGGCAGGATACAGATTTATTATAAACTTTCCTTCTGCTTTGACGTTTGACGACAAAAAATATTTGTAGGCACTAAAGAGAACTTTAAAATAACAGTTATTTTCTAATGCAACTTTTACTGGCACTCATCTTCATCTTCACTGTCGTCGAGCACTTCATCGCCGCTTGTGCCTGCTGTGGAAGTCACTTTCAGCAATGCTTTCAGTCAGAGTGTACTCTTCAAGGGTACATGAAGGTGTAAACATAGTCTCTGACTTCCTGCTTAAGGTTGGTGGTGATTCTGCTTCTTGCAGCATTAGTGAAATAATTCCCTTCCAAGAGCTGTCCGATGTATGGCCCATCTCGTCTAAATAACGACGTGGCAACATCCTCAACTTTAGTACACTCTTCCGGGACAGCCAGCCTAGGAGGGTACACAAGGCATTGGAGAAGATCATTTCCTAGCGGGTTTCCAACACAGATTCCATAAACTCGTCGGACGTTGTTTTCAGTCCGCTACCTCTTTCTTTCATTTGAGTTTCTGCGGTTTTCTTTTTTCCTTCTTCTTTTGTTGATGTGCTGTTTGAGTATGCCCTTGAATATGCTGTCATAACCCATAGAAAGACACCCTAAACCAGTTCCTGACTATTCCTGCCTTCCGGAATACCACTACCTCTCCTTCCAGAAGACCCCAAAAGAAGGGCGTGATCTAGATGACTGGCAGCCAAGGGTCCAAGCGAGGAAAGAGCGTGGAAGTGGCAGGCTGGTTTTATCTGACCCAGAGAGCGTTGCTCTATTTGCAGATAGGTTTATTGTCAAATCAAAGTGTGTGTTTGATTATCTTAGCATCTTGAAGTGCTGGAATTTAACCCCTTCAGCCCCAAGGGCTACCCCAGTGACGAGTAAAATCGTCTGGCGTTAGACAGAGTAAAATCCCTAAAGTGG
>BLFK01000908.1:148119-175282 GCA_014634185.1 Astreopora myriophthalma
TTGTCTTACGTACACAAGGACGAGGTATCTGAACTTAACTATTTTAATGTTTTAATTTTTCACTCCTGTATTCAACCAACGCGGAAGTTTGATAACGAAAGGCGGTCGTTGTTGCACCTGCGTTGATGCCTCTTCCACTGTTAAAACGTTGTACTTGCATTACGCCTTCCAATTGTGCGAGAGATTAGATTCAAGTCACAAAATATGAAGCAGGAATGAAGCTAAATAAGAGAAATTATCTTAATAATTCCTTTCCGCGGTTTAGTAATTCGCTGAGTGAATTCACTTGGTGGTAGAAGAGAACTTGAACGAGGGGTTTAGTCTTATACGCACGTGCTTGCAAGCATGCACCAAAAATGATTGCCTGCACACGACGAGTTTGTTTTGTTGGCGAACCAGGCTTGAGAATGACTTGGATGGATGAGGTCGTAACTCAGAAACAGATTAAGGACGAAAAAGAATGAATCTCTGTCAAGGGCAAAGCACGTTGTAAGATATGGTGTAACTCGTAACCAGGAATGACTGTTTCGGAGAAATTGCTGCCGAGGAGTTGGTGCTCTAGTGTTTCGTTTGCCGGAGAAATTTTCTTGCGGAGCCATGTTGGAAGAGGTGAAAACTATTTTGGGAATTGAACTCTATTTTCATGCAAATTCTTCCTTTTATTTCATTAAACCAATATGGCTGCTGGTCACGTGAGCGAAAACACCCTATTTGATGGGTTGCACTGTTTCTGATGTCTGTTTGTTTGGATCCTTTCTGTTGTTAACCAATCAAAGGAGCCATTGTAATAGCTGCGTACTGATCTACTTTAACTTCATACATCTTCTTCGTCTTTATCTTCATCTTCATACATGCTTCTACTTCATACATCTGCCCTCATGTCGTAGAGTCTCTAGTTCCTCAGTTAATTCGGGGTTTTCGAATTTTTGTGGTTCGGTGTGGACATGGTCCATTTAGCTAACACTTCCGAAACTTTGTTTGACGATGATGAGGATATGCTGATCAGGATATGCTAACAAGGAAAAAATATGTAAACAAAGATCGCTCTATGACGATCACGACGGCGACGACGACGATGATAATGATGAGGATAGGGTGAGGTAGATTTAGTGACCAGCGGTCAGGGTTTGAGTCAGCTATATCGTTCATGTATGGGATACATGAAGTACCTACGTAAGGTTAGGTTAGGGGTTTAGTTACGATTGTCATCATTGCGGGCGCAAAAATCTGCTTTCACCCAATGCTGACCGCCAACAACACCACCCGTGTTTCACAAAAGGACCTCATAATATTCAAATGAACATTAAGTCGTCTACGTGCTTCAATATGACTAAGAATTAACAACAGAGAGGCTTTAGAGAGACCATGCTTTAAGACAATGATAGCGCTTCTCGGAGGTCAAGTGCTTTCCTTTCGCGTTAGCAGCAGAATTAACATGCAAGTGTCCAATGGTTGCTGCTTCTACTTGGTTGCGATATTGAATTTGTTTTTATGTATTCCATTCGTGTAAATATGACAGACCGCGTCGAAAAAGGGATCATATAAAATTATTTGCCGACAGCTAGTTTAACTCTTGCAGCCAATGAGAGGGTATTTAACACCTGTTTCAGCATGAAGCAGCTGGGCCGGGGATGAATTAACTTCCCTTTCAACGGATAGTTTTGGGTAGACGGTATTCCCTTCTTGTAGCTCAACAAGGTGGATTTAGAGAATGACCGCTCGGTATTGACGGTTTTGATCATATCTGAACACGTCCGATTCTTTATTGCCTCATCCATAAAGGACGTTTAGCCGCGTCTTTGCTGAGACAGTTTATTGAATTTCGTTTATTATCGTCATGTTCAAGAAAGAAAAGGTTTCAAGCATTTTTGCAAGGGAGGTAAGAATGGCCATTTCCTGTTTCTGTAATTATGGTCTCATCTTTTTGTCACAACTTTTTTCTCAGCATATTTTTGTCGGTGTGTTTGTGGTTTTCGAGGCCTGAGGCAATGCTAGTCTCGACTTCAACTCGAGCAAATCAGTTTCTACAGAGTTTTAACTTTGCGTTTTCTCAGCTGAATAAATACCTGAAGAAAAAATACTCATGAGCCTACCTTTGCAGGGGTGCACTTTTTACTAATGGTGTTTATTTTTCTCGTACTGCTTATAATTTTAAGTTGTCTGAATCTGCGGGTCTATATCGTCTCAGCGCTACAATCGTATGGTAGGAAATTCTGGATCGTCCTTTCTTCCTTTCGTACGTATGATTTTGAAACTTTGACATGCATTATGCGAGCCTTAATCTTTCCTGTGATCTCACGTTCAACATTGTGTAACATTTGGCGCTCAGCAAATGTTAAACTGAATGATGTTCCAGCAACGGAATGGGGCTTGTCCCTATTTTCGCTCAACTGCGTTCAACAACGTCCAACACGTTGAATTCCCTATTTCAGCATTCAAGGTGGCACGACACACTGTTAAACATAGTGTTGTGCAAGAGCTGCAACATTTGCCGATGAACAGATGTTTAATGGTCCGTGTTATAAACCACGACACTAAAATAATTGACTGGCTATGTATCTCGGCGGGGGTAGGGAATGGTATATTCGTGATTTAGACGACAAAAACTACAATTGCCTGTGCCAGGTGTTAGATTGTGGGAAGCGGCGAAAAAGGGATATTGCGGTAGTGGGGGTTTATTTTACTGCGCCCGCAACATCTTCATTCTCGTGACGATTTTCCGCTCCCCACGTTCTCAACGCCCTGAACAAGGCATGCGATACCGAGGAATTTTCAACCACAAAAAGCACATCGAAATACGAAGACGGTCTCGCCGGCATAAAATCTTCACCGCGAGATCCTTGCAATTCGACTGTAATTTTGATTCGTCCTTAAGGCCTGACAGTGGTTCCTGAGGATGCCCATGGCTAAACTTTGCAATACCTGTTTCGGTGAACGAGGAATGTTTTGACATCTTTTTTTGCGTGTGTGAAAGATGATGATCTCCCGCAGCAACTGAACATGTTTCTGCAGAGGCGAAATCTGGAAAAATCTGTAGTAGTAGTAGTAGTAGTAGTAGTAGTAGTGGTGGTGGTGGTGGTGGTGGTAGTAGTAGTAGTAGTAGTAATAATAATAATGCTGTAGTGTTTGCCAATTCAACGAAAAACGATCGCCACTGACCGCGACCACTTCGTCTTGTTCTTTTCTCACTTTTTCCCTTTTGTCCCAGTTGTTTGTTTTCTATTTGTGTTTTTTCGTCAGTCTGTGTAATGAGGCGCCAGAGCTCGTCTGTCCTCGCGTCTAAAGTTCATCAAGAAGCAGCCGAGCGAAAATTAAAACAAAGCAAATTATTTTGAAGTCAACTGGAACCGGAAATTGCTGGTTAAGAGGGGGAATAATGTGAACCGTAATCCGTGAACTTATACTGACACCAGAGCACACAATCACAAAGTAATTTGAAAAAGCGAATTCAGCAAATTCAGCGTCTTTTGCTCGCCTAAGGGCCAAAGCCTTTATTTTGAGGTAAAAATTTAAAACACATGCGACAAACTTTGTATAAATTATACTGTTAATTTTAAAAGAAGAAATTCGTGCTTTCCCATAAAAATTACCAATAACAAGTGTTCACTTATCCCAAATGCATGTTTTGCACATACACATGACATTTTTGGTTACTCTGTGTTACTGGCTAGGATTGCGGATACGTATGTTATTAAACTGTATTAAGGAACTTGTTTTTCGAAGGACAATAGCGTTACGGCAAATACATATTTAAGTTCCTGAACGAGCGTGATCGAGCGTGTTTTTTTTTAATGGTTTATTTTCTGTTTTATGTAGATCCCTTAAAGAGAGGATTTCCGTTCAAATCCGATACTCTTGAATGCAAATGTTTCAGTTTCTTTTTGCTCTCATATTTCACAATTGCTTGGTGAAGAAGTACCCAACACTCTGGCGAATAACATCTCTTGTGAAACTCAAATCTATAATGGTTTTGAAATCCGAGCTTGTTAATTGAAGTTATTACGAGAACCAAGCAACAGAATGTAGCACATTTAGCCGATGGTTTGAGAATATATTCCCAGTTAAGGTATCGGTCTTTTAAATTCTTATTTTTCATGTCTTAGCTTTTAAATGGGCGAACGAAAAGAAATTAAAGTACAAACCGTCTGTAAATGGTTAAACCATGTTCACCATTCTTATGCTAATATAGTACTGATTGCGCTCGTGCCTCGTGATGTCACTCAAGCGTTTAAATTAAGTCCCTGGAAGGCATCTTGGAACCTTGAAGAAGTGCTCCGGAAAATCAATAAGTAATGATTGCGAAACTGTTCTATCTTTGGCTCTCTCTCGCCAAGTTTTCATTGGAGCAGCTATTTATTCAATTCGATCTGTTTGATGTGATCCACATCGTGTTCTTGGGAGCACTCGGTGTTTGTTTGGGAATCTTTGATCGGCGTCAGCGGAACGCCACCAAGAAGGTCAGATCAAGTCTTCGATCTCCTGCCTCACCGGGTAGAAAACGCGGTTCAGTATCTTTTGCGGCAGAGACGAAGTTCTATCCGATCCAAAGCTATTCACCGGTAGGTTAAGGATGTCTGCTTACAGCAAATAAGCGGATGATTTAAGACGACTCCTCGTAATAAATGAATTGTAAGCTCGACCAACCCTCATTGTTAGCACGAAACGGTAGATCCTTCAGTTCGTCATATCATTGATAGTTTATAAACAGTTTTGATAAGTGTTCGATGAAAACGTCCCGCAGGCGAGCGTTTCATGCGTAAAGCTGTATTTATTTACATTCTTTTATTTTGTTTTTCCGCAGTTAAACTGGACACTTCTAAGGAACGTGAGTGCTGTGACCACGTCCACCATGTCAGAAACGTGGAAAAAGCAACGATCTTCGTTGAAAATCTCCCTGACTACAGACGAAGGCGAGGAAGTGTCAACGGAGGGCGAAGGCAAAGGAAGGTTTGTATTCTTAACATTTTTGGTGTTTGTGTTACCTAACTTGACACTCACAAGGTTTTTACTTGAATTTGTGATTTTGATGCCTGCAATGATGTACAATAGCACTGTAGACGCTCCGTGTTCTTGCGAAGTGATGTGCTAAGGTTAATTGTTTTCCTTTGCCTTCTGTAAGCTCACTAGTAATAATACAGATAATTGCCTGGAGCTAGATGTGGACACATTGGGAGTTTGTTTACATGCTGTCGAGCTATAGTTTTCGATTTCGTACGAGTTTTGTCGGTTCAACGGCCGATTTTTCTTCATTTCAGAAACTTGAGAAGCCCCAAATCGCGATTTTCTATGTTCATGCCCCTTTTGTAACAATATTGGTGTGAAATTGTTTTTTTACCGGCAATTTTATGATCTGTTCAACATAAAATACTGTTACTGCTAAAAATGTTTATTACGGCGAGTTTTCAAGGGAAATGTTTGTGTGTGTGTATGGATCTATTTCAGATCGTATTCATGCAGGGCTTAAGTTTGAGTTTGTATGCCGGAAGATTAACAATACAAAGTTATGTGGTTTTTCGCTTGAAAACGCTTTGCTTATCACTCGTGACAGGTTGATATAAATTCAAGTGTGTTGCCTTGCTTGTTTTCAAAATCAGCAGGTGTGTATTCTGTCAAGCAAGACCCGAACGTTTCGTCTGCCTCGAAGTTTTGATTGTCTCTTGGCGCGTACGCTTTCTGTTTAGGAGAGATTGGCATAGCTTATTGACGATTTTTATAGCTCTCATTGAAAGTAGATGTTTATTTGTGGAACACGGGGATAATTATAAGATAATTTTGCCAGCTTGATTTTTCATTTATGCAAACCATTGAGATTTTAATTGTCAGATCGAGCGATCAGCGCAATATTCGACAAACTCGGAGTTGTAAAGTTTTGAACGCATACAGCTTCCGAATTCTCCAACTTTTGTATTTAATAAAAGGGCTTCCTATTTCTGTGGAGTGGCTGTAATGCTTGTAACGCTTGATTAGGTTGATCGTGAGGAAGAGAATCGTTTTTTATGCAATGACAGTACGCAAACTTTTCATTCCGTGAATGCTTGTAAAGCCAGATGTGTGACATCCCGTTTTGTTTCACTGTTGCTTTCCGAATGGTGTCATTTTTGGTATTGTCGTACATGCATAGGGCAAATTTGCGGTTGATTTATTTTCGCATATGACAAGGCATAGTAAGCGGAAATGATAATTGTCCGCGTGTTTTATTTCTGTCAAGGATTGTTTTGATCACAATTGAACAGACATATGGTTGTAGCCAAATTATTTTTATTTACTTTATACCTTTTCTGCCTTAAGTACACGTACAATATCATTTTACAGTACATTATGAATTTGTTAACCTGCTGCGAATTTACTCCTCAGCTGAATTGCTTTAGAATTAGTCAAAATAATTGCTCCTGGTAAATTCTTATATTTGTTGCAATCTCTAACCTCTGCCCCTCACTTTAGTAAAATTGTTTAATCAGTTAAAGTGCCACTACGATCAGAAATCACTTTTCATTTTTCCTCACATTTGGAAAGAACTTGTGCTGAATACTCGGCATGGAATTATTTCAAGAGGAAGACTATTTATTTTGACAGGAATTTTTTTATTTAACTGTCAGCCATTACTTGGAGTGGTTCTGACTGATAAGCCCTCGGGGAGCTGGATCGAGAAGAAAGTGACATCATTTACTCACTGGCTTAAAAATGGAGTGTGTGAATTCGAATGCGGCTTAATTAGTATGCAGAACACGGAATTGACAATCTAAAAGCAAAAACCCCCTGTGCTGCATACTAAATAAGCCGCAATCACACTCTCCATTTTTAAGCCAGTGGCTAATTCACTTTCTCCTGAATCCAGCTCTCTGAGGGCTTATTGGTTGGAACCGCACCAAGAAATGGTAGACCGTTCAATCAAAAAAATGCAGTTAAAATAAACAGTCTTCCTCTCGAAATTACTGCAAGAAAATTCACCTGCTGAGCATTCAATACAAGTAGTTTTGAAATGGGAAGAAAAATAAGAACTGATTTTTTTTCATCACAGTAGCACGTCAAGGCTTCTAACTTTTACTAAAGACACAACCTTCTCTGACAAGATTTTTGGTCGTATTTGGCAGATTAATGAACTGGTAAAATTTAACTGCACTGAGTTAAAATGTAAATTTAGTGAGGTGTGATCAGTTTATTGTTATTGATTTACATATCCTTCCAATGAAAATTAAACTGATGACTCATCATTGTTGAGTTATTTTGTTTTGCAAAAGTAACAGAATTGTGGAGAGTTTCCAAAATATTGTGTGGTTTTAGAAAATATTCCATACCCATACAATGGAGGGAAGCAAAATATTGATTCACTTTGTGTTTTGTAGGTGGTACTTTCCCTGAACATTCTGAAGTTTAAATTAGTCAACTTGCATTATTCCTAATGGTGCTGCTGCTAAATATGTTTTTTTTTCGTTTTTCTTAAAAAGTGCTTTGAAAACAAATTAAACTATTACCACTTAGATGACGAGAATGTCTATTTTCATCACCAGTCTCCGGTGTCCATGATACACTAATAACTCCATGTAACTACAACGACTGTTACACAATTGATGCGAGGTACTGAAATAATGTGGACAGAAAAATTATGTGACAAATACCTTGCTGTTGTTAAGACTTAATTTACAAGAAGCTGGATCATGGCAAATACAGAAAACTAGCTTCTCATTGATCGTAAACAGGTAAAAACTAATGAGAAAAATTAATGTTTCACTGTCATCGTGATGGCATTGTCAAGGTACATGCAAAAGAAACTGACTTATAGGAGCCTATTGGTCGACTAAATTAACTTAATAATTATAAAGATCGTAATGAGTGACAATTTTTTTTACGAGAATACGTTTGCTGTAGATTTAATCTTGGCAATGCACCTTTTTATGGGGAGGGAGGAATTTACATGTAAAAGCTAGTGGTGGAAGGTACTAGCTGTTAGAGTTTTTCAAGATTGGTTACAAGAATTTAAGGGGCCTGGACAAAAGGACTAATGACCTAGTGTCAAGAGTTTAAAATGTCTGGTGCCTTCTGGGGCTATCTTGTACTTTGATTGAATGGACAAGTCAGTAAATTTGCATAAGTGTTCTTCATTAAGTCGGGGCTATACTTAATATATCCTGTTAGTTTGGGCCACTTTTTTTCGAAGGATACGTGTAATCCATAAGTGTTTTAGGTTTTTTGTTTCATCTTTCAGTATGGAATTCTCATTTGTGAAAATATAGTTTTGTTCATTTATTTCAAAATATAGATGGTGTTCTTGTCACTAGGGCCAACTAGTCATGGACTAGCAGAAGTTCAATGTTGGCTAGGCATTTTATATATTTCTATATTTATAAAGAGTTCACCTTGGCATAAAGTACTCAATGCTGTGGTAGCAGAGCTAAGTATATATATAAGTTAATGATATTTGGTTTTCTCTGAGTGCTCAACTTTTCAGGAGCTGTAAATATTCTTGTAGAAAGTTCCTGAAGTCTGCAACCTTTTTCTACAAGAATATATATATGGTCACTTTTCTTTATGGCTTGTAAAAAAATCCTGTAAATTATAACAACTTGTCAAGAAAAAAATGTCCAAAAGTGACTGTGCATGGCTCTTCTGCAAAAAGTCATTCTAGTGTTTTGATTGGATCATAAGTGGTTGTGGAGAAATTGAATGGCTTTAGAAAGTAAAATAGCGCCGAATACAATTTATTGTAATTTTTGTTTTTCCTTTTCTCTTCCAATTGTAAATCTTGTTGTGTTTTTATTTGCTTCCACCTGACTCAGTTAGCTTTGCAATTTTCGGGTCGAACTTGTACTATAACCTTTTGTAAAATATTGTAATAAATGTTGTTTGTTGTTGTTGTTGATGTAATCAAATACAATCATAAATTAGTTTATAAATTAAACTAATTAATTAGTTAGTTAATTAGTTTCATTAATTAATTAATTAGTTTCTAAATTAAACTAACTAATTATTAGTTCATAAATTAGCCTGAGTTTGATTCTGGGATTTGATGCCATATGTGGGCTGAGTTTTTTTGCTCCATTATAAAAGGTTTTTCTCTGTGTACTCCAGTTGTCCCCTTTCCTCAAAAACCCACATTTCCAAATTCCAATATACCTTTCCTGCATTCCTCCCCGTCCCCCACGGTAAGTTATGAAATGAGACTGAGATGGATAACATTCAAAATGGCTGCAGTAAACATTTTGCCGCTATTCTGAATTTTATCCACTCCAGCCTTCTTTCATAAGTTACCATGGGGGACGGGGGAAATGCAGGAAAGGTCTATTCAATCTGGATTCAGTAAACAAATAGCCACTCCGTGGGGGTGCCACTGATAATTCCAATTATTATTATTATTATTATTATTATTATTATTATTATTATTATTATTATTATTATTATTACTATGATTGTTATCGTTACTATTACTATTACTATTATTGTTATTCTTATTATGGTGATTTTCAATTCAGTGTTGTAAACCCAAGACCAAACTTTTCACAAAGCCAAGCACGTTCTTAGGATCACTGGACCCTAATGTTTTATTTTGTGGTTGAAATCCCGAAGTGTGAACTAATGAGTGGCAATTTCCTGTTGCCAGTGCTGGTTATTATGCTCTATAAGTACAGTGGCTGAAATCATGCGTGAAGTGTGACCATTCAACCGAAATTTACTGAAGAGCACATGTTTGTGTACATTCCCTTGGTTGTATTTGGTATGCTGTCTTACCTTAAATTTTGTGTGAACTCAAAGCTATCAAGTACTTACAGCTGTAGTTCTCCTGAAGTAGTCTTTGTAAGACATGACAATATGATTCTTAATATTCCTAACTGTGAAGACTGTTGGCAGATGATAATATATTGCTGTAATCACGTGTACACTGAAACCGTTTGAAATTCTTATAACAAGGTGTTAAGCTAAAAATTTAATATTGCAACTGGGTATAATAGATTTGTAACAGTCAGGTCAAGTGCAGAGCCATTTTAAATCTGTCTTTTAAAGAATGGCGTTTTTTGTCGTTTTTGTTATGTTAATTATTGTAATTTTTGTACAAAATAACACGTGCATATCCTTCAGCTATGGTTGAAATGTCAGATTTCTCATCTGCCAGATTTTGTGGCCAAATTAATTACATGCAAAACTTAATGCAAGGTTTAGCCAGTTAATTCATAATTATGTCGAATTTTGTATGACTTTGAGCCAAATCAATTGTGTAATTATGATGACATATTAAAAGCAGGTCTCATGGGTGTACTGTCAATTAATGTGTGACAGCATACATGAAAAGTGATACTTTTAGAGTAGTTTTTCCAGTAAGATAATTTGTCAAACTGACAGTATAATTAAGAGTGCCAGAATAAAACATACAGAATTTATTTTGTTTCATTCTTCCAAATGGCTGTGTTTGGTCACCAGACGTTTTGCAAAACAAAACAGCATTAGCTTGTTCATAGATGTGAAATTTATTTATCAATCTCATTTGCTTAATTATTTTCTATCCTACTCATTGAATTTCCTTGTCTGACATTTTTCTTTGCCATGATTTAATGTGCTGATGCAGAATTTGTGACTGTTGTTAGTGGTCTGGTGAATCAATACATGTACAATTAAATTCAACATTTGAATAAAAATAATGTCCAACTTTTAAATTTGCATTGACTCAAATAAGTATTTGAGTCGAAGCTTCTAATTGTTTGAACCAGTCTGTAGAGTTTTAAGCTACATGAAAAGACTATAATGGTATTTGTGTTTAAACGTGTGTTGATGTGTCATAGAGTTGTTAATTGCTGGGCACATTTTACTGTTGCCCAGGTTTTTGACTTGACATTTGATGAATTTGAAGAAATAATTATTGGATTGTACTGCTTGTCGAGAAATAAGACAGTGGAATATTCTCAAGAAGAAAAAGAGCATGTTGTGACATCAGTATTGCACCAGACTACTTATAGCAATAACTGTTGCACCGATGATAACTGTAAGCATTTTGAGAATCTTCACTGTTTGTCTGCATTTTACACTTGATTGAATGTAAACAAGCAGGCCTGTTTGGATGTCAGATTTGCATACCAACTGGGCTAAGCTAATGTAGACTTGAATGAAGTCATCTTTGTTAATGCAGTTTATATGTTAACCCTGCATTTTCTTTGCCTAAAAGGTGTAAATGATGCAGGTAATTGTTTGTCAGTTCTGTGGCTTTGTGTAATGAGCAGATGAGGCTTTGACATTCCAGCTAAAACGTATTCTGTTTCTATGGCACAGAAAGTTATAAATAATGCATATAGTTGTGTTTGTAGCTTTTACAAGGATGATTAATTCCTGTGAGTTGTATCGCATAGAGGTTTCACAATTTAACTTGCCTTAAAGGATGGCAAATTTAAATACTAGAAGTATTGAGGCTGATTCTTCAATTTGGTATAACCGTACAGTATGCATGGTTTTGAAGGGAAATTAAAAGGCCATCTTTTTTACTATAACTTGAGAGTGTTACATGTATATCATTCATACATATTCTTTATTTTAGATTATTTTTTCTTACCTGCTCAAACTTCTGCTGAGAAGGAAAGCCTCCAATAACAGGACAATTTTGCACAAATTTTGCACAGTCCAGGATGGAAAGCCATTAAACATTTTCTTTTGACATAATATTAATAATAATTCTGGTTTATTTATGCAAGTCTTCTGGCTTTGTCATCAAATACAGCAGCTGCCATAATGGCAAACAATGGGCCACTTCCATATATGGGATGTACTGAAGTTCTACTCGATGTATTAATCCTAAAAAGCAAAATATTCTGGCAAAAATTGGGTGAATGATGTGTGTTTTCGGTTTTTACTCGACTTTATATATTGTACTACTCTAGAAGCAGGGTGCAGAGACAACATGTTCTATGGAAAATCGACAAGAACACAACATGGGACTGAACTCGGTATTTGCCAGCTGGTCTAATGCTAATAGACGACAAAAAACATGGGGGCCGTGGGTTCAAGGAAAGAGACATCAACATGGTATTTCTTCCTTTTAGTGCAATTCTTCATTTTCATTGTCTCCTTAACAGATAATGCTGTGGTTCAGAAATGTGTTTTAGGCACCTTTTTGCTTAGCAGATGTAACACAGCTTGTGCCATACACAAAATTCATTCAAAATCGACAAAGATCTGTGTGTGGCATAATCTGGTGGCTATATGTGCAAATTTTGGTTGTGAAGTTGCAGTGTGTTTCACATTTAAGTACTTTGCACATTTTTTTTTCCGAAGATAATGTTTTTTACTATTATTCAAAGTAACTTTTCAGTGAAATGTTCACAGATCTCTGAAGAAATAGATCACCTTAATAATGTTAAATTGAATGTGTTCTGAGTCTGTGCCATCATTGTGTTTTCTTGAGTGAAGTATGTTATCAATACTATTCACAGCAAGGAATTCCTTTTTCACTGCTAAATCTTAAAGTCTACAATTCTGTCCCTTGTTCATTATCCATGTACATAACAGAAACAGGTGATGGATGATTTTATGTTGCAAATCAGGTTCACCTGAGAATCTAAATATGTAAACTACATGTGTACATTGAATACAGCAGGGCTGTTTTATATACTGGTTCAACATGCACACAGTCCTTACGAAGTCAATGTTCAATTTTCTCCTTTTACTTGAGATTACTGAGCAACTGGAATTTATGAAATTTTTCATTGTGATGTGCTCACGAAGAGCGATTGCTTTTCAGACATGTTTTCAATATAAGTAATTTGCATTTTTGCTAAGGTCTTCCTCTTTGAGTTGATGGTTTGATGTTAATTCAGACCTGTAATTCAAGTGTTGAAACATTTCTTGATTTTTGTTACTAAAATCACTTGTTATGTTGTTCTTGGGTTTTAAAATTATTTTTATTTACTATAAAATATGAATTCACAAAATAGCTTTGTAGAGGTTAAATGCTGTCTGAAATTTAATACCAAAACATGAAGGGCATTTCATTTTTAACAGTGCTAATTCTTGAAAGCATCCTCACTGTTCCTGTTCATAATTATGCATTGAAAATTATAGTGTCAGTGGAAGCTATGTTGTCCTTTGTCTGGTTTGAGTTTTCCAATGTGACTCTCTTTATCAGGAATTGTGAACCAAGTTGCACAACAGATTTTAACCACTATTTGATATCATTGTGGTGATTGATGAACTACTTCAAATGAAATTAATCCTTTATGTAATTTTTGGCAATTTCAACTAAGAGGCTTTATTCTGATTTCTCTTTCCAAAATTTTCCATTTTGTCTAATAATTAAAAACCACACCATAGGAAAGTCTGGCTGGGTAGCTGTCAATACAAATGATCTACACTTGCAGACTTGATCCACAAACTCAAAAGTTAAAACTTTTACAGTTTTAGAAAGGGTGCCTTTGGAAATTACCGCTGAGTTGCCCCTGTTTGATTGGATGCACTTAAGATTTTTCCCACAGTGTCAAATGCTAGGACCTTATTGTTCAACATAACGAACAGCACCACAGGAAAGCACTGCTCAGTAGCTTTCATCTGAATGATCACACTTAGGATTTCATCCACAGACTCTAAAGTTAGAACCACCTTGTACAGCATAATAAACAACACTATAGGAAAGTATTGCTTGGTAGCTTTCATTTGAATGATCACACCTTAGGAGTTTGCCCACAGACTCGAGGGTTAAAGGGGCAGTGTCATGCTATTTGAGCTGCACTCTAAACGGCTAAAAGACGGTTGTACATCAACAGAAACCAAAAAATAATGCTTAAGTTTTGTTAACAAGAACCATAATTATTAGTGCCCTAAAAAACATTTTTTCTCATCTGCATCTAAGGATTGTGAAGATGGAAATGGTTGAAACTTGAAAAAAAAAACATGGCCAACTTTTTTCAAGTTTTTTTGGTGTTTTCTAAAAATTTCATATGGATAGTTTTTCCTGTTAAAATGTGTTGCATATTTTTGTCTTGGTTTGTCAGGAATGTTGTTACTCGTCAGCTTATTAATAAGTACCAAGTTTCAATTTTCAGCCAGTTAAGACCTAGATACAGGAAAACTACTGTGACACTGCCCCTTTAAAGTACAGCAAACAGTAGAACCTTTCCCGATTACAGCTTGCTAGCTTTTACTTGAACGCTTTCACTGCCGAGGGGTCTCTCATTAATTGATGGGTAAAGTCTTCCAGCGTTAGACAGAGTACTTACTATTAGAGATGTGTTTTGTATTATAGAGGTCTTCACCATGAGGTCACTTTTAAGACTCCATTGACTGTTTTAAACATTCACTAAATTTACATTTAAGCAGGCCCACACTCTTTTAACTGCATCTATATTGATTTTTTCATACAGGATTGAGATACTGTCTATGAGTAACATATTTACACATTCAAACATTCATTCAAACATTCCCCCCCATGCTGTGGGGAAAAGAAACATCAATAACATGGACAAACTGACTGGAAACAAATAACAACTTTATTGTATGGACAATGGGACAATGATGTTGTGCCTTTGATTTGCAGCCATAATTATTACTTTTGTTACCAAACTGTAAGCGATCAGAAACAGTCTTAAAGCAGAGTACATATTGAACTGGCGACTGCTACGTTATCTTATTTATTTTGTAAGAAAATGCTTTTCTTGTCTTTGTCTGCGTGTCATTTTAATGTTGTGCAAAGTCTCCAGTTGAAGATGACGTGATTGAAAAGCTGGTTTTGTAACCACAGACAGGAAATTGTAGTATTAGATACAAAAACCTGACCACTGGAGTGTCCATAACATAGAGGTTAAGTTTATGTGACTTTTCTCTCTAGGGTTGAGATTTAGTGCCTGTTGTCCATATAATTTGGAGAAGGCTTTTTTTAATGATTTTGTCAGAACTTAGAGAACTGTCCATACTAAAGAGGTGTCTGCAAGGAAATGTTTGACTGCAACAACTACGACAACTTTATTTGTAATAGGCCATTTTACAGTTGTTTGCTCTGCAACCTAGCCTATGAATGGTGACGGGGCTTCCGGTGACCTTGTATTGATACAGAGTGCATTGCCTTTATCATGTAAAACGTGTTGTTGTATTGCTAACTAGTCTGCATTTACATAAGTAAAGCAAAGAGGTTTTGTTAGGACGTAGGGAACTGTATCATGTAAAACGTGTTGTTGTATTGCTAACTAGTCTGCATTTACATAAGTAAAGCAAAGAGGTTTTGTTAGGATGTAGGGAACTGTCCATACTAAAGAGGTGTCTGCAAGGAGATGTTTGATTGCAACAACTACTACAGCTTTATTTGTGATAGGCCATTTTACAGTCTAGCCTATGAATGGTGATGGGGCTTCCGGTGACCTTGTATTGATACAGAGAGCATTGCCTTTATCATGTAAAACGTGTTGTTGTATTGCTAACTAGTCTGCATTACATGTACATAAGTAAAGGAAAGGGGTTTGTATCAAAACAAGGTCACCAGCAGCCACACCTCCATTTGTAGGCCAGGTAACTCAGCCACAATTGAAGGGCTCAGAGCAAAAAGGCCCTAATTGACATTTTTAGTTAGTTTGGTCATTTTGCGAAATTGCATCTCTGATTTCGCGCAATACACGGAAATTAAGCTATGGAATTACCTATCCTAAGTGATTTGAACAAAATAACGAAGGAAATCTTTTTCTTTTTTTTTTTTTTGGACTCGGGGGGTGGGGTGGGGGCAGAAGAGCAAGAAAATATGAAAATGCAGGTAAAATTTTTCTTGCTTCTTTTCATCAGATTGCCCAAACTTTTGACATATAGCATGGGGTGTTCACCCTGTAATTTTAGTGCAGTTGGTTCAGTCGAAATTGGCCGTAATTTAGAGAAATTACCTAAAAATCGTGCAAAAGTCAGTTCGGACATTTTGCCTGGAGCCCTTCAATTGTAAAATGGCCTATTGAATAATTGCTATGTACAATTTGTCCACCCGAGTTGTGTCAGGTGGAAATTTGCATTGACACGTGCTTTGGGTTCCATAAAGAACCTTTAAGACCAACTGAAATGGAATGTAGGGACAGACCTTACATTACAATAAGCTCCAGAATGGCAAAATATGGAGGCAAATTTGTTGGCTGCAACTGAATGCTCTAGGTATTCTGGCCTTTTTGTCCCCAGGTTAAGGGTATGAATTTTATGCTCAACCATATCTCTGGAGATCAGGGAGGTTTGATTTGCCATAAAAATAGATGCCTGGCAGGGGTGAAAGTTAATGACCAACTGGTTGCCCATGCAAATAGATTTTTGGTTGTTCACCTAGAAATATAGACCTGGTCCCAGTTGGGTGGGTGGATAGAGCTATCCACTGATAAATTGCCATGCACTGGATAACTCAATTGGTTTTGGTAGTCCTTATCCATTGGATAGCATTATACACCCTTTGAAAACACAGACGCCTTGTAACACAAGTGTTCCTAAAGCCAAACATAAACTTTGAGCCCTACCTGGAAGTCCCTGGATCAACCCCCTAGGAAGCTAGTAAGTGCATGAGGAAGCACTGTCCTTAGTTTTAATGTGGTAAAACTAATTTTGTTTTTATCTCTTGTTTGGCAGTTTTCCAAGAAAACGTGAACGGTCCAAGTATTCGTCCCAAGGTGAAGACTCAGTTGAGAGATCAGATGGGGACCGGCTCACGTTACAAGTCCCCACCCAGAGACGAGAATCATTCCTTTATAAATCCGACAGTGAATTTGAACTAGCGTCCAAGTGTGTGACCTCAAGACATCATTCTTTCAGTGAGGGGTGAGTCTGTTTGTAAGTAAATATTGTCTTGGTGTGCGATTCATGTCAAGTTGTCTTCACACTGAGGCAATGCAGTTCTTTGCCTCAAGTTAGGATAGAAGGTAACTATAAGCTCCAGTTTAGCTTATGAGTATTTTAATACATTCCAACTGATGAGAGACACGGCAAATCAACAAATACAAATACAAATATGCGGTTCTAAAAGCAAAACAAAAATAGCAATGACTAAATAACACTGAAACAAATAAATCGGAATAAATGCAAAATAAACAAATACAAGACGGGAAATGTACTTCATACAGTAGGATTTCCAGGATATAGGAACATTTAACCATAAACCTTGTGAAAAACAACCTGCGCACATTAGGTCAAAAGCACATGGTAAGCAAAAACACCCGGGGAGAACTATGGGAAATTAAGGTCCTTAATGTGTGCAAAACCAGATCCAACAGTAACCTTTGAGCTTGCAGCAACTTTTGTCCTGGTGCCAGGATAATCTAGGCTGAGCCAAAATAACCTTAAGCTGGTGACACATGGTTCAACATTGAGCAACATTTGTTGCTCAACAAATGTTGAACAATTTGTTGATCAACAAATGTTGCGATGTTGCAGCAACTTGTTGAACGGAATAGAGCTTGTCTCTATCTTCGTTCAGCTATGTTCAGCAACGTTCAACACATTCAGTGGCCTGTTTCAACATTCAACAGTGCATGACACACTGTTCAACATTAATTTTGCTTTGCAAGAAGCTGCAACATTTGTTGATCAACAAATGTTGAACCATGTGTCACCAGCTTTAGCTCCATAGTAACTCTGGGGTAACAGGTCATTGTTTTACCAATATTAAACAGCCCTGAACCTTTTGAAATGATAATCTTGGTCCTAAACATTGCCGGAAACACTCATGTATAAGCCACACTTATAGCTAAAGACCATCCCCTCTTTGGGGCTACCAGGCTACCATGTTTACCTTTGTGGCAACCTGTTTACCTTTGTGCTGTCTGGCTTAGCTGGCCATGTGGTAAGCAACAGCCCCCTGCATGATCCAAACAAGGCAACTTGACATGTACAAACTAGACTCCTTATTTCCAAACCTGTGGTGTATGTGTGTGTGTGTTTTTTTTTTTTTTTTTTTTTTTTTTTTTTTTTTTTTGGAAGCATAGCTCACAATAACATCATAGTGGCAGTGGCATTAGTAATCGTAAGGAGCATTAAGACGTTACAGCAGGACTCAAAATAGCGGCCGGTCAATGGACAATGTCTGGTCAACATGAGGATTTGTCCAGACAAACTTCGGACTGCTAGTCATTTTGACCAGACAAGAATTTAAGTAACACAATTGTAATGAGATGTAGCGTGCAGTTAACTGAGTAGAATACAATGTTCTGTGGCTTTAATTTGTGATTGCCTAGTATCGAGCCTGTGGCTTGTTAAAATCTGCTAAATGGACCACACGTTAGACGTCTGGCACACCCTTATTGAAAGGCTTGGCTGAAAACGAAAATTCTGCAAGATTGCGTTATGCATACTCTTATGTCGATAGTAAGGGTTATTCCGTTAGCTTGAAATAAGATGTCAAAGATACATCTACATTGAGAAAGAGATTGAGAACTTTGCATGGACACTCGCATTTGGCATGTTAAGGCAGTTTCCATTTTTCCTACATGCCAAGGGCAGGCAAGGTTTCTGCACTTGCAATTGTTGCTCCATAAGTTTTTGGGGCATGCAATGACCTTTTTTTAGCAATACTTAGAACCCCCAGCTAAATCGCCTCCACATATTCTGTGAGCAATTTCTGGTTACTCTCTATTGAGTTTTGATTGTTTTACAGACTACCCGCCCTGCATGTTGATTTTCACATTGATATAGAAGTACTGATACTTTTTAGGTTTAGCAATAACAACTTTTACACTCTTGAGGACTTTAGCTACGCCTCTTTGAATATGTGAAGTGATATTTTTTTCTTGTTAGGCTATTAGTTCAAAATTGCTATTTTAAATATTTTGACCAGTCTGAAATGAGACTTGACCGAGCTAAAATTTCTTTGGCCGGTCAACATGACCAGCAACTGTCCAAAAATTATTTGAGCCCTGTTATAGTGCACATGTAAATAAAAAATAATCATCTCAAGCACTGTCATAAGGAACATTGTAAACATTGTGACTGCAGTTATAGGGATCAAGAAGCTCGCTTTTTCTTGCAATTGTGATTACAGTGTTTATACTGCATGAGTTCACACTGAGTTAGCCTTTGTTGCTAGGGGTGCAGAAGTGTTGTGCATGCATTTGACAAGTGGTGTGTTGGGATGTGTCACAGCTAGAATAAAGCTCATCGTGTTTTCCTGAGTTGTCTTTGAGGACTGTTTGTGGCTTTCATTGGTCAACACCTTTACTTCATTTCTATCAAACACCTTTACTGTTTTGCATTTGCTTCCAGCTATAAAGAATTTAAATTAAACTTGTTACAGTAACTCTAGTTATTTCATACCACACTGTAACCTACACGTAGAGATCCACAGGCCTGCAATTTGTGTTGTAACAATATGATGTGACTAAGAAGATTGCGTGACACTGAAAGAACGTTCTAGGTTGCTGACTAGTGGTAGAATGTTCAGGAATCAGTAGTTATTTATAGAACGTTAATCACTTAGAATGTTCTAGAGAATCACGTAGCACAACCTATATAAGAGAGCAAGGCGAAGTGTGTTGTTGTGTTGAGATAGCCATCCAGTAGAGATTGTAATGTGGACTACTTAGTGACGTGAATTAAACAAGTGAGCTTAGTTAGCACTTTGTCTTCTTTGCTCTATAACATTGATTAGCTGTCCTGTTGACAGATCAGTGTTTACTGAGCCTAACAAGAACATTACTTATGTCTTGTCATATTTCGAAAGCTATTGAAATTGAAGGCCTAAGAGCATAAGTGTGTGATATCAAATCTAGGCCTTTTTTTTGTTTTGCTTTGCTTTGCATACTGTCTTTAATATACTGTTGTTGTTGTTGTTGTTGTTGTTGTTGTTGTTGTTGACGGTAATTAAAATTCTTGTTTTTTTTAGAACACGAGTGGAAGAGCTGGTCACCCCTTTTGCACAGATCCTGTCAAGCTTGAGAAATGTTAGAAACAATTTCATGTCCCTAACAAATGCTAAAAAGGAAAAGTAAGTCCTGTCAAGTAATCTGGTCCTTGTAGATTTAATAAAGAGGTACATGCAATGACTTGTAGACAAGTGAAATGTAGGCGGTGACTCTTACAAGGGGATGAGTAAAAGGAGAGAGACTGAAAAATTACATTGAGTGTTAATTTTATGCCAAATTGTATACTACATATTACAGAAATTAGACACAATATGATTGATTGGCCATCAAAGTGAAGTACAGTCGAACCTCCTGTAAGTGGACACCCACAGGGCCAAGCATTGGTGTCCACTTACGCGAGGTGTCTGCTTACGGGAGGTTCAACTGAAATTAGATACAATATGATTGATTGACCATCAAAATGAAGTACAGTCAAACCTCCTGTAAGCGGACACCCACAGGGCTGAGCATTGGTGTCCACTTACGCGAGGTGTCTGCTTAAGGGAGGTTAAGAAAAATGAAGCACCATAGGAGGTAGGGTGTGTCAGTGATGACTTCTGAATCAAATTTTCAGTTTTAGTACCACCGATTTAAGTCAAAGAATTTAACTTTTACTCTCTAATTAAAAATGAGCGAATTTATCTATCATAAAATCATTAACTAAAAGTGAAAATTGTAAGTCTGGACACTCGACCAGCTACTGGATGCTGGAAAAATGTGAAAATTTGCACAGAACATATTTTAATGGTGCTCTTAATTCTAACCCAAAAGTTGTTGCCTGGTTCTTCGTTTCAAACAAACAATAATGATTCTGATGGACACATGAATGTGTCATTCGTCACAGAAAATGAGCCATTTATTTAGTACCTAAGATTGTGGCACTTGTTGTCATGTATGTCTTGAGTTCACTGCGTGAAGTCGTTAGGCTGCAACGATACACTGGAGCACCGGTGAATCCCGATATTTTTTGGGCCAGGATACGAATATTGATATTTAAACAAGATATAGCAGTATCATTATTACTATTATTATTATTATTATTATTATTATTATTATTCAACATTCAGAAATCACTATCTTTAATGACTCCTAATGCAAAAATAAGCCCTTTTGTAGCTAGTTATTAAACAAAGGGGCAAGAAAATTCTTTATCATATGACCCGTACGGCCCTGCGCGCGCTTTCATTGCAAAACTATTGAGAAAATCCCCGTATGAGAGCCGTACGCGATGGCTCGATGCAGGGCCGGAAAAAGCCGTCCGGCCCTGCTAGGATAGCATGCGGCTCTTCGCGAGATGCGAACTGAAGCGCGGTGGTCATATGATAAAATGCTTATTGACTGAGTTAAGTCAGGCCGGACGGGAAAATATTTGGCCCTCGGTCATGGCGCACGGACCGAGCGCAACCTCGGGCCAAATATTTTCCCGTCCGGACCTCCCACTCAGTCAATAAGTACATAATCCTTGCTTCGTATAGCTTCCGATGTGACACATATTTTTCAAGCTGCATACATTGCGTTAATTGTCAGCTGATGCAGTCTTGCGTGCCCACAGACAAAACGTGCCGTAATGATGTATCGTATCATGTATCGTATCATGGCACCTGTATGGAGATATGTATCGTGTCGTGAGAAAATGTAAAAGAATGACAGTTGAACCAGGCCAAGTGTACCCCATCCCCTAGATTCTGTTACTCGATGGAATACTTGAAATTTGAGTGCATAAATAGTTTCAGAACATTGCGGGTGGGACAAATACAAGATGGTGTTACAATGGACTGTTGATGACTTGTGTGGTTAAAATAAACTAAAAAGGTCTCTTATGATGTTGAGCTTTAGTTTTATTTGCAGTTTTTACAATTTCAGATCAGCACTATTTTATTTCTTTTATAGCCGCTTAACTTTTCCACAACCACTTAATACAGTGTAAAACCTCTTTGTTTATGAAAGTCATGTTCTGAAACGAGTAACTTATTCAAATTTCAGATAATCCTTTGATTAATGGCACCTAGGGCAGTATGCTTGACCTGGTTCGACTGTAATAGGTTTCACTGGGCAATGTAATTGTGATAATTATAATACAGTCATTGCCACAAAACCCTTGCCCGTGTGGACTAGTCTTGACTGTTTGCTTATTTGTTTGTTTGTTTGTTTGTTTGTTTTTTTAAGTCATTGATTGTAATTCTGATTTCAGGAGAAGAGGGTCTGTGGGATCACACATTTTAAGGAACAACAATTTAGCGCAAGAAGCCCAGAATGGATCAGGATGGTCTGGCTCAGGTATTAGTTTATTCCTTTAACCAAAGGCTGTGTTGTTCAAAGCAGCATCAGTGCTACAGTGTGATCAATACCTTGACAACCTATGGGTTTAATTGAACTTAACCCAGGGTTGGTACTAACCCTCTGTTTCCGACAATTCAGCTCTGGGGCCCGTTTCTCGAAAGTCCCGTAAACTTTTCGGGCCCGAAAAGCCATTTCTAAAACAGCGATCCACTTATTCTAAAAAGCTGGTGTTTTGCTATGTTTTCAAGATAGGGAAGGGCAAGTGTTTTACAAAATTTCATGCCTGGAAACGTCTTCGTTTTTAAGATACGAAGGAAATTATGTCACCCGAAAAGTTTCGGGAGTTTTGAGAAACGCACGCCTGGTCACTGACATCACTCAGACAGCAAGGATTTTTACACAGTCCTTTTTAAATGGGATCATTCTTTGATACAATTATGTAACAACAGAGCAGTCTTAAATTGTGTGTCAAAAGTAATTATGCGATTGCTTTGGTTTTGGTTAGCTCAGTAATTGGATGAAAAAAATCTTGTGCAAACTTCTCAAGCAATCAGGTGCGAACTAAAACCAATTGAGATTGGTCACTCTTGTTTTCCCATGCTTGGCAGCGGCAACATTTACTTGGATTGCATTGTGATTGCCTAGTAAAACTACAAATTACTTCAATCTGTGATTGGCTGAAAGGTGTATTTCCTTCAGAATTACTTCTTGTAATTACTTTTTTTGTTTTTGTTTTACAACACTCAATTGATAACCACTCTATAAGTGACAGTCTTAGCGACAGTAAAAATTACAAAAATACCATCACAACATTAACAACTGCATCGCTTAGTGGAGGTTGATGCCTGGGATATCCAAGGGCTTCCACTTTGGGTAGCCAGCCCCTAGATTGAATAATATACCCCCATGGCTGGCACAACCCTGCAACCCAGCCATGAGCCCCCCACGCCGGGAATTTAAAATAAGCAGGCACCCATCACAATGAAATATTAGTGGAAAAGAAAAAACCAAAGGGCAAGGGATTTCTTTGTGGGGAACGCCAAAACAGACTCTATGCACCACGTGGGAGGACGCAACTCTTTACGCTTGGCATGACACAATGCCATGAGAACGTACAGAACTACTACGCATACATCTCCAAACCAACCCCTGACCACTCGCAACAAAGGCGCTCTTTGTTGTTAACTCCTTTTAATTGCATTTAAATGCATTATCAGCTAAAATTGGATTGGATGTTTAGAGCAAGTGGCTGGAAGTTAGCTCTTGTGAAAGAGTCCCAAGAGATATCTTCAACTCACAGAGGCTAGTAGGCCCCAAATGACAAAGAGAGTGATGTGCAATTTCATTGTGATGTTACATGTATTTTGGTTGTTGATCTACATAAGTTATTGATTGAGTTATTTTAGTTCTACTGAAGCATTATTTTAACATGCGTTTACACCTTACAAAATGTTCCACTTTAAGGTTCCCTTCACCTTCCAAGAGATGATGGCTATCAAAAGGTATGGTCATTTTTGTTGAATTAATAATAACTACTACTTATAATTATTATTAGTAGTTTCTGATTTTATACCTGTTGTAGGTCAAAATGAAACTCAGGTTAAAATGATTTCAACCTAGTTTGATTGACATTTTCCTTTGTATTTTAAGCATAATCGTGAATAGTTAATGTTAGGAGACAAAACAAATTGAGAATCAAACTTGGTTGAAATCATTTTAACCTGAATTTCATTTTGAGCTATAACATATCCATACTCCATTATAATTCTTCCACTGCCTGACACTTTGTAAGCCAGGTTGAACATTAACAGAAATTTATTTGATAAAAGTAAATTATTTTCCACTTAAGGGAGATTTGAAAGCTCAGGTTTCAAGCATTAGGGGTTCATCCTTTGGATTCACTTGGACGAAGGGCTAACACTGGAAACGTCAGCTTTCAAATCTCCCAGTGGTGGCTAATTTGCTTTTGTCAACTTGTTTTATACAACCAAATTTCCATGCATCACTCAATCACCAACACAGTACCACAGTTTTGTTTTGAGACAAACCCTTAGTTACTCCATCAACATTTGCAGAACTCAAAAAGGGCTTTCTACTTCCACCAACTTCACTGGTGTTTGTTTGATTCTTTCAGCTTGCAAACAATACCCTGGACGAGCTGGACTGGGTGTTATATCAACTGGAGACGTTACAGACACACACTTCTGTCAGTGAAATGGCTTCTAATAAGTTTAAGAGACTGTTAAACAGAGAACTTAAAGATTTCTCTGAGAGCAACCAATCGGGAAACCAAGTCTCTGCCTGGGTTTACAACACATTTACAGGTAATGCTCCAACGTATTATGGTGCCTTCAAGTCCTCTGCTCAGTGTTGTGGAGTTGTCTTTAAAAAGCCCCTTAAGAGGAGTCGTTGTTCGTGTCTAAGTCTGTCTACTTTGAGGAACAACTTAGCATACAGCATTAAATGAGTTGAAGGAATGATCCTCACACTTCCTGGACAATTTAAGCAATTGTCTCATATGTGCACTTGAAAAATTCAAGTGACTTCAACGGGATTCGAACCCACGACCTCTGCGATGCCGGTGTGGTGCTCTTACCAACTGAGCTACGAAGCCACACAGTTGAGAGCAGGTCAATTTGTTGGGCTCATGCGTGTTTTCCCGTGAAAGGAATGATGAATGGAAGAAATAACATATGACATATCCAACACATTGGATACAGCATTAAACTTCATTGACGTGTGGGGGAGCAGTGATGGCGCAGTAATGGCCACAATGGCCTCCCACCATTGTGACTCAGGATAAAATCCTGGATGATGCCATATGTGGGTTGAGTTTGTTGTTAGTTCTCTATTCTGCTCTGAGAGGTTTTTCTGCTGGACAGTACTTCAGTTTTCCCATCTTCTCAAAAACCAATTTGCTCTGGGGTGTTCCCAGGTACTTGAAGGCACTACGAGGGCCACAAGTTCATCAGTTGTTGATACTGTCAAGTGTCACCCTCTCTAAACAAAATCCATTGTTATTATTAGTTTGTGTCAATTGTGTGAAGCAGGGGAGCTCTAAATGGGGACATTTTGAGAGAACTTGGGAAAACTGGAAGAGCACCCTGAGAAATTCCTCTCAGAGCAGAGAACAAACAAACTCAACCCATAGCCAGGTCTAGGAATCCAGGATGTTGCCGTGGGGTGCAACTGCTCTTAGCCCTGCAGCAACCCTGCAGCAACCCTGCTTAGTAATTCGAGGGTCATACAGTTGGTTTGACTCCTGTTGAGGGAAGGCAAAAATCTTTCCTTTTCCAAGTGTGCCTGTGCTTCTATTCATTAATTTATTCTATCATTACTTTTTATTTAATAGGCTTGAAATATACCACTACTTACTTCCATGGTATTATAGTATACGTAGGTGCATGTACAACAATCCTGAGTCCCAAAATTCTCTGGAAATGCTTAGAAAACATTCTTTCATCCTCCTTCCCTGACATGATGACTGTCAGCATTGTGACTGGGTTGTAGTCCAAAAATAAGGGATATTTGGACACAGAATTACTATACCATCAGTTCTGGTCAGAGGTCTCTTTATAATATCACTTACTATGTCCACCACAGACAAGCAGTTGGAGGTGGATGCTGTTCCTGGTACAAAATGCAAAAGAGAAGTGATCCGTGCAAGATCGCGATCCATGGTGAATGGCGTTCGAAAACTAACTAGACTACACAGCTTTAGTGGATCTGTACCAAGGTATGTGGGAGTCGCATGTTTTCTTTTGTTTGTTTTTGTTTTTGTTTTGTTTTGTTTTGTTTTTCTCCACCGATCAAACATTAATTTTTTGTAGATGAATGCTACAGTAGTTCTTTCAACAGGGTGCCAGCACGACATCTTCTCTCACAATATAGAATATTATGCTTCTATTTTCGTTATTTTTGTTATGCTAAGTATGTTAACACAGTACTTCTTTCCTTTTGATTATAGATTTGGGGTAGAAGTTTCCAATGAAAGTGAATTAGCTAAGGTGAGTTTGTTGTTGTCTCAAAGGATTGCTCTCCTAGAGGCAAATGTTGAATTCCTTGCTGGCCGCCTGTTGAGCTGTTGTAGAAGGAGATTGGAAAATTGAGGAAAACTTAGGAATTTTTGGTTGGACTGAGTTGCATTAAATCCGTACATTTTAATAAAATATCATTCCTGTTTGGGGTTCTTCTTTCAAAGAAACTGATTACATGTATCAGTCAGTGATTGTAGGTTGTTTGAGCAAATTCTCCCAGCTCACACGGTAAGGCATGTATGGAGAACAGTATTGAAGATATGGATGTGATACTTGTGTTTTTGAGTGCAAAAGCGAAATCCCTGCATGATTTGAATGCCCCCAGACAGGCCATTTACAATGGCTTCTGTCGTGCAAGTATAATTGTATGAGATATTGGTTTGCTGTCATTGAATTGCAGTGTTGTCTTGGTCTTTTAGGTTCTAGAAGAAATCAACAAATGGACATTTGATGTGTTCCAATTACATGATATTACCCAAGGGCATCCCTTGCTTGCTGTAACATACACAATCCTGCAGGTTATCATCACTTACTTTATTACCTGTTACAGTAAAAGTCAGTAATTTTACAGAGTGCTTGTAGTATTTGTTGCAGTCATATCCAAGCAGTGCATGCACCTGTGTATATTAATCCCCAATCGTAAGGCCACAAGCAGAGCTCGAAAAATATTTGAATTCCACCTTGCCCGTTGGGCAAGCAACTCTCAAATTTTGTTTGCCCGGGGCTCTTCCCCGCTTGCCCAAGTTTTCAAATGCATTAATAATTCATGACCCAAAAATGGAAGTCATACTACGGGCATGTTTTAATGTAATAAAACCATCTTGACTCAGTAGTTGTCACTAGTTAGTTGTTGCTGGATTTTAGCATAAAAAATGCTGGCTTCGTTTTTGCGGTCGAAATATGCAGCTTTTTCGCGTACAATTTCTACAGCTTTGATATATCGTTGTTGAGTTATGTTTTGTACAGAGAAACTGGAAAATGCTCGCAAAAAATTGTGGAAGAAGCACAGCATTTTCGTGCCCAACGCAGCTGTTT
>BLFK01000908.1:193547-196047 GCA_014634185.1 Astreopora myriophthalma
ATGAGCCCAACAAATTGACCAGCTCTCAACTGTGTGGCTTCATAGCTCAGTTGGTAAGAGCACTGCACCGGCATCGCAGAGGTCGTGGGTTCGAATCCCGTTGGAGTCACTTGAATTTTTCAAGTGCATATGAGACAATTGCTTAAATTGTCCAGCAAGTGTGAGGATCATTTCGTCAGTTGATTTCTAAAACCACACTTCATAATCATTTCTTTCATAACAGTAATATTCTCAATATTGAACATAAAACCAGTATCAAATAGTTAGGTCAAGGCTACCTTATTTGGCTAATGTGGGTGACCGAATTTCTGAACAAGTAGCCCGAACGGGTGCCTAACTTATCACAAGGTGATTCTTCCTCACTTTCTTTTATATTTGATCCCAGCTAGAGATTAAACAATGAAAAAAGGGATATGGTTGGAGAGAATGGCAGCTAAGCATAATGCCACCAATAAACCAATTTTTAACTTGTAAAAGTGTTCAATATTGCTGAGGGCTTTCTTTGTGTTACATCCTGGTTATGCACAGAGACTGGGTGGCAATGTGATTCCCAAATATGGGAAACTGACATGATGTATTGCTATGTTACGTTATTTTACGCACCTAAAGGCAGTTAAATTTGGGCCCGTTAACTTGCGGAACGTTGCACAGCAAAGGAAACCTAGGACCTTAACCATGTTTATGCCATCACCTTGAATAAAATGCCTTGAATGAAATGCTGAAAGAAAATATTACTTGTTTTGGTGATGTCTGCACTATTGTACGTACAAAAATTTTAACATGCCGCATGAGCGAATCTCCTTTTTCCCCGCGTAAATTGCTGAAGGTTTTTTTGCCTGGTCACAGCAATGGCGCTCTTGCAAAAGGTAAGCAATACTTTTTGCTTCTCGTGTCGTCACTCGGAACTCGAGTAAGGTGGGATTACGTAGTCATTTCAGACGAATGACATGTTTCCTCATTTCAAAGGACTAGTGACACAAATTCTCCTCTACGGATCTGAACGTTTTTTGAGACGCTTTTAAAAACGTGAACTGAACCTCTCTTGGCAGTTATGTGTTCCTTATTAGCTAAGGCTTGCAGTCCTATTGTGTTCTGTGTTCGGCCTCCTGCTCATGTTTAAGAAAGACATAGAGAAGGCAGTAAAAGTCGTAAGGGCGAACAAATGTGAAATGTAAATTAGTATTTTTTTTTTGAGTTGCCATTTGCTACCACTGTTATTTGTAATTCCAATTTTCTGGCACCTTGGAGTATCATAAGTCTTCTCTTGATCAGTGAGTGACAGGATCAAGAATTGTGACTACCATCACCCTTTATCTTGAAGATAAACAGTTCAATTAAATTGGAAAAATATGTGATTGCGTTTTTTTGTTTTGTTTTGTTTTGTTTTTTTTTTAAGAATACGAGGAAGCAATGAGAGTGTTTGAAAATGATCCTAATGATTCTAACAGGGCTAGACAAATAGAAATCAAAGAGAAATAAGAACTGTTTTATGAAGAGGAAACAATAGGATAATTATATGTGTGAGAGCTTGCTGGCATGAATGTGGATAAGAAAGTTCCAAATATTTTCGAAATCTAGAAAAGAGAAACGTGAAAAAGCACATAAGAAAGCTTTCGATTAGTGGTGCGATAGCCACAGACCCGTATTGTATACTTTCAGAACAAAAGTCTTTTTATTCTATTTTGTATAAATCTAAGATGGCAAATTCCTCTGCAAAGTGATTTCTAATGCGTTTGAATATTCCTCAATTATCTGATGAGCAAAGGCAGTCTTGGGAAGGTGAAATTACAACTGAAGAATGTACGAAGATCTTGGAAACCTTTCAAAATAACAAATTGCCAGGAAATGTTGGTATTCCGATTGAATTCTATAAAAGTTGTTAGGATCTTATCCGCAAACTTTTTGTGGATTGTGTTAATGAGTCTTTCGTAAAAGAAGAAAATGTCAACTTCCCAAAGGCAAGCTGTTGTCACTTTGATAGCAAAAAAAGGGAGAGATCGAACACTCAGAGAAAATTGGAGGCCCATTTCCCTTGGTAATGTAGAGGCCAAAATTATGTCTAAGGTAATAGCAACAAGAATAAAAAATGTGCTACACCCCCTGTACCTTATATTATTCACCATAATCTGAGGGGGTATGTAAAGGATTGCTACATTGGGGAAACAGATTGATTTTGGACATCATAGATTTCACACACAAGGAAGACATTCCCACGCTTTTAGTATTTATTGACTTTGAAAAGGCTTTTGACCCTTTAGAGTAGAATTTTCTTTTTAGCTGTTTAAATGCTTTTAATTTTGGCCCAGATCAGGGTTATGGATTAAGACTTTTACAAGAATGTTAAGAGTTGTGTGATAAATGATGGTTTATTGTCAGATTACTTTAATATTACACGTGGCGTTAGACAAGGCAATCCCCTGTCTCCATATTTGTTTCTTTTGGCAGTTGAAACTTTGGCAATTGCAGTAAGGGAATGGGTGAATATAAAAGGAATAGTGAT
>BLFK01000908.1:201047-210543 GCA_014634185.1 Astreopora myriophthalma
TGAGGCATCCAATCGTGGTCATATTTCATAATCTCACTAATCCCTTGCTGCTCTTTCAAGTGGTGAGCTTCAATTTTCAGCCTAAATTGAACCAAATTGATTTTCAACATTTGTACCCAGTCCTTTGCTGGTTTAGAACATGGCTAATTACACTGTAGCTCTGTTTTACTTCATTGAATTACCGAATGAAGGTAATTTGTTATTGTTTTCATTTATATCTGTGAACTTGTAAATAGTGTGGAATGGATTGAACTTGAACTTGTGAGCTTTAACGAAAATCTGCCTATTTTTCCTTCCTAAAAACATGCACCAAATCAATTACTGTAGACTGAATTATCACTGGCAAAGTGAGAAAAATTTACCAACTGGATACTACTGAAATAGAAGTGAACGAAGATTAGCATTTTGAGTGTTCATGACAAACTGTGTCTGGTTTGGGCATGAGCCCAACAAATTGACCTGCTCTCCACTGTGTGGCTTCATAGCTCAGTTGGTAAGAGCACTGCACCGGCATCGCAGAGGTCGTGGGTTCGAATCCCGTTGGAGTCACTTGAATTTTTCATGTGCATATGAGACAATTGCTTAAATTGTCCAGCAAGTGTGAGGATCATTTCGTCAGTTGTGTCTGGTTTCTTTGCCACTGGGATGCTTGTCAATAATTCCACCCAACATGACAGAGGAACAATCTTCCTGGTGGTGATTTCTCCTCATATGCCCCTCCTTTAAATGCGATTTCCACAGAAGCTAAAAGAATCAGAATTAAGAATAGCAGCCCTTGATAACTTTCTTTCAAAGTAGTTTATCACAACTTTCGCATGCTTCTGTACACTTTGAAGTTTTTTCGTCAGCATGCAATCAGTAGGATCAATCAATCAATCAATCAAATCTTTATTAAGCTCAATCATGAAATAAATAAATGATTTTACACACCTAAGATGGTCCTTACAAAACCTGTTCGATCAATTTCGAAGTAAAAAAGAAGTGCGAGCTGCGAAGCCTAATTAACTGGCTGATTTTCTTGTTAGCTCCCTGCACACGTTAAGTTCTAGATAAGTAACAGGTGAGAAAAGAAAGAAGAAAAGAAAAGGAGAAAAAGGAAAAAAATTTACATGTAACACGTAGCATGCTTAGTGTGGAGGTAAATTCATTTCTTGTTCTGCCAGTAGATAGCGTTTTATTTGCATTAGGAACACAAATGTACTTGAATCTTTTAAAGAACAAGAAGCTCTTTCCAAATATCAGTTGTCACGAAAGAGATTGATTGTTCTCCTATATTAGTCCATACTTATAAAATATTGTTTGGCTGAATATCGTGTGTCATAACTGTGCGTACTCCTAGCATACAGCTGTATTAAAACATGTTGGTGAAAACTCTAGGGAAAAGGCCTTTATGTCATAAGTGAATGAATTTCAAAACTTGGTAACGATAAACGCTATCCACTGTTAGAAGGCCTAATAAATTTAGCAAAGGCTAAGCATTCTCTGTTTCCCTACCATATGTTGTGGTAAAAAATATTAACCATACGATATGGCTTTGCTTCATTTGAATTTCTTTTTAATGTGCCTTATATACACTGCCCCAAGCTAATATACTGTACGAAATATAAGGATAGAAGATTAAATTATTAATAGCAAATTTGCTTTAGTTGTTGAACAGATAAATAATGTCTTAGTTTTTATATTATGCCAGTATTTAGGGATATACGAGTGTCTTAATTTGGATATTATGCCAGTATTTAGGGATATACGAGAACAGACAATTCGTCAATCATGACTCCCAAATATCTTATACATTGCTTTCGCTCCAATGAGTGAAAGGAGCCGTTATCATTTGCAGATTTAATTATCATGAAGTTTGTCTTCCTCATATTCATAGATAGGTTTCGATGTTGTCTTAGATAGGATTGGAGGTTGTAATAGTAAATGACTGCCCAGTAATTCGAAGTGGAGCTCTGTTTTTTGAAGGAACTTCTGCCATGTTTTGTGGGAGGTAACGGTTTGACTTAAATTGTAGTTGACAAATTCGCTTGAGAGTTCAAAGGTCCACTCTGGATTGGGGAACCAAGGACGCCTGCCTTCAACTTAACTTGTTTTACCTTCCTGTTGCAATACGTCAGTGTTAATGACTCTCCATTGTCAATTGTCGTCCCTTTACACTCTAGAATTTTATTGTTTGTTAAATACTTGTCTAATATTTCTGAGCTTAAGCTTGTGAACTCTGATCAGATAATTAATGAAGTACATTTATTATAAATAGCTGTAGTAGAATTTACAGTATGTGCTTCTGTTTTTTCAAATAAAACTTATGCGTTAGCTGTCAGTAGTACTTTTTTCCGGAACACATGGTGTGAACAGGAAACGTGGTGCCAGGAGTAAAGTCTTTGAATTAGAAAGCTAAAGTTAATTGTTTGCCTCTGAGATTGAAGTTGAATCGCATCGCTGGTATCTGTTGATTAGGTTTCACAGGTGCTTGCCAAAGACCAATTCTTGATTGGAACATGGATGGAAAACTGCAGAAACGTTTTCTCAAGTGGAAGAAGAAAGTTTCT
The DNA here is from genome assembly GCA_014634185.1 of Astreopora myriophthalma. Taxonomy (NCBI): domain Eukaryota; kingdom Metazoa; phylum Cnidaria; class Anthozoa; order Scleractinia; family Acroporidae; genus Astreopora; species Astreopora myriophthalma. The sequence goes on from BLFK01000908.1 coordinate 203,597, forward strand.
ATATTTCTATATAGAGGTCTAGCAATTACCATGTCATATCTAGAGTTTATTTGCTTTTGTGTTTATCATTCACTGGGTGAGCATGGACAGAACATCCTGGACAAAGGAATGCTATCATTAGATGATCGCAGGAAGTGGCTAAAATATCTCGAGGAGGTGGAAGAGCAATGCAACCCCAGAGGGAGCAAACTTGTCACACAGCTCAGTACAAAAGTACTTGCGCAGGCTGACTTGGAGCTACTGGAGTACGTTGAAAAGTGCAGGCAAATCACAGATCATTGTGGATGGCCAGACGCTGCCACAACATGACTCTCCGGAATGTGATTTTTCTTGGTCCCCAAAATCCAAAAGTCTATCAGAAGTGCTTGGAAGAAGACCAGGATCCACTTACAGTGGAACGAGTCATTGATGTAAATAGCCACTCTCATTTACCACAGAAATTGCAAAAGATCAATTTTGCAGATCCGCAGCACAACAACAGCAGCAGTTACGGCTGTACAGAACGATTAAACGCAAGTTCACAAAGTACATGCAGAGTACAGACTTTTAGGAACCACTGATTTATACACCAAGCGGTTGAGAACCAACAACGAGGGGTGAATCAGGTGCTTCTTACCCCTGCAGAACCGTCTGTAGCAACATCACTTAGAGCAGCAGAACATCCCAGTTCAACTCCAACCAAGGCGAGTAAGCAGACATTACCCAAACCAGCACAAATGCAGTGTGTACCAGACCACACCACTGGCCAGCATTGCAGCTTCTTGGCCACAACGAATTGTTGGACCACCTAAGAGACTAATGGAACAAATTTAGGGATGCTAGGCAACTCTGTTCTTTTTTTGTCTATTGGATTTCTTCAAGTTGCGGTTGTGCCGACTTTTCCATAGACATATACACATGTGTCAAGTTTTCAAGACATGAATATTGTAATTTTTGACCAATTAATAAGTTAAGAATATCATCATCTTTGAAGAAAGTGGGATTTTGTGATATGTACAAGCTTCCATGTTAGTGAATCTCTGTTGTCAATTGTATGTAAATAGCTGTAGTAAAATTTCTGTGCTTTTTTTTTTTTCAAATAAAACTTGTTCATCAGCTGTTACAGTAGTCCTTTTTTTCTGTAATGCGTGGCATGAAAAGGAAACACTTCCTTTCAGGAACAGTCATAGCTGACAGACAAAACTCAGCGAATCCACAATCATCACTGTGGTTTAGATTTATCCAGTTGTTTTCATCGTCTACATGTGTAGGCACATGTAATGTTTGTTGAGGTAATTGAGACTTGAAGATCTGCTGGTATTGTCTTCCATGGGAGAAGCAAATTAATAATTAACATTTCACTGGTGACATCACAGTTTGAAAAGTTGCCTATGGATACACTTTGCATTCACATTGACAACAATGTGGTTTCAACAGCAAGGCTTGAGTGCCAAACTTCCCTCAGTCCATTTAGTCAACTGATAATTGTACTACTTCAACTGAAACAAACCCTGTTCACATTCAAGTACAAGTCAAGCGTACTTAAGGCCTACTTTAGTTATGTCCCTAGTGTGAACTCGCCAATTATTCCAGAGTTTGTGGTAAATTCAAATCCAACAGAGTCTAAACATATTATTTTGCTGATATTGTTTTGCTTATCTGATATATGTGTATTCTTTCTAACCATGTTAGGACGAATGCTGATGGGGTAGATGAAAAATGAAGGAGAAAATGAAGGAGAACTTGCATCCACTCAACCTGATGAGGGAGTGAACCTGGCTGATTGGAATACATCTCTGGCTGTAGCAGGCAGTTTGAAACAATGCTTCTTTAAGCCTGGTACGAATGAATTTTGTTGCCTTGGAGACTATCTTAAACATTTTGATTAATTTTGAGCAAGGGGTTTGAGTTGCGGTTTTAGAATCTCAATCATTCTCTATTACAGTGTAGCAGTGCATGTTGTCAGCATATAATTATGAAGAGTCTTTCTTGTAATTCCATCTATTTGATGGTTTTGTCTTTATCAGTGTGCATGGCTTTTATCTTGCAGAGGCCAGACCAACCTGGGAAAGTGATATGAAAATGCAAGCAACAGAACCAGGAAAAATGGAATAAGACATTCTGGTGAGGAAGCTTTTCTAGAAAAATTCTCTTGTTGCATTGTAATTTTGGCTGCAGTCTCATTAGTGTTATTGGAACAATGTGCATATGCATGTACGTGCCTACTCTTTTCATGATAATTGTGCTGTATATGCTTGTACAGTAGTAATTTGGATTCAAGCTTTCCTTTCTCATAAACTGAAAGTTAGAATGAATTAATGACTTAAATTGAGTTGTTGTTAAGAAGAGGAATTGGACATTTCTCTCAGTCAGTGAATTTGTTGATCTTCCAGCAAAAGGATACAGGCACAAAAGTACATTCAGATTGTGTTGAAGGGACTTGTACTTTTAGGCTAATTTAGGATTTTGTGCCCATTTCAGAGTGAATGTTGACACATGTACACTTAGCATGTATTATGTATAATCAAATTTATTTTGATTTTGCCACAGTGTATCTTGAAAAACTGGCTCGCAAATTGCTCTTAGTATTGCTCTTAGCTACATTAATTTAATGTCTTAACATAATTTCTTACAAGTTTGTACATGTATTTGTCCCCAGGTAATTTTCAGGGATGTATTCAGAGAACATAAGCATAGAGACTAGTGTATTGGCCTTTGAAAGTGTTTAATGAGGTGAGCTCACATTGTTTCATGTACTTAATTTAATTTATGTAATTATTATTATGTTTAAATTATGAACAGTCCATATCAGGAGTAAGTTAAGGAAAGACAACATAGTTGCTCAAAATGTGCTGATTTTGTCGGGGAATCAGGCCTCGGTCCCTGGAAGGATGATTAAGCTATGTGTATTCCACAATTAGCTGATTATTAATCTATGAGTAAATTGTTGTAAAATCAATAGTTTGGGGTTAAAAATGTGAGTTTCATGTCTGCTTGAAGTGAAGCACTTACCTTGGCAACTTAAGTGTGAAGATGAAAGAAGTCTGAACATATTCAGGGTTTCAATGGGATTCAAAGCCATGATCTTTGTGAACCGGTGTTTATACTGTTCTTGCTTATTGAATCAAATGACTGTTAGAGAATCCTATCTAATTTTCTAGCTTGAGGATGGAAGCATATGATGATAGTTATGTGATACTGTTGTTGAGGAAGAAAGCTCTTGTCCTATGTTTTATGAAAAATTCTTGTGATAGTGTTAGAGAAAGGAATTGAATGTCCTGAAAGTTCAGTTGCATTGTGTGACCTTACACCCTATTTAGAATTGTGTAATAGAGTATATTATAAGAAATCAGAAGTGCATTTACTTAGGCTTGACAGACCATTAGTTATCAGACAAGTAGCATATTTAAGTTGTTCTTCTTTTTATCGTAAAACAAATAGGTTTGTGTTTCCGACAGAGATGTTATGTGATATTCCGTGATCAGAGCAAGTGGCTCTGATAGGTTCTACGTGAATCAGAAATTAGTTTTCACTGTGCTTTAGGGAGTGCCTTGCATTGTTTTTAAACACACACTCATCACTAATTGTTCAAGGAGAGAGACAAGGTGAACAATAAACTTGTAAAGTTGGCGAAGAATGGCCAGTTTGGTCACCTGAATGGTCAGTTTGGTATTCATGAAACGGGACTGGCATTCATATTAAGAGTATCCGGTGGTATCAAGAAGTTTAGAACATGTACAAACTATAAGCAGACATTAATGGTGAAGTGAAGCTGCTTCAATTCACTTTGAGGAAAACTCAAGAAGTTCTCAAGTCAAACAATGCACTAGCAATGGGGAGACAGCGAGAAGTGCAAACCAGCATGGTAGGAACTATAGATCATCCCTTCTAAGACTGCATCCCTTCTAAGAAGAATACTAGTCAAGGACAGAACTCCAAACCAAGGCCTATTATAGCTAAGTTTAGCTTCTTTCAAGACAAGGAGTGTTTGGTCTTTTGTTAAAAACTTGAAAAACACCAACATTTCAATCGCGAATGATTTCCCCCGGGAAATTGATGAAATACAGAAAACGTTATCCCATTTTGAAAAAGGCCAAACAGAGAAAGCAAACAGCCTATTTCAAGAATTTGGAAAGTTAGAGAGCGAACTTAAAGGCCCTGGAATTTGGAAAATGAATTGTTCCTTACTCAATGGTGAAGAATATGTAAACAATGTAACGAAATGATCCCTATATGGATAGCGGAAGGATGAAAAATTATCGGATGACCGCAATGTCTGGGATTGGCTTAAATACAATATAAGAGCAAATGCTGTTCATTATTCACAAAGAAAAGTGAAGGAAAGAAACGAAAAGGAAAGTAATCTTCAAAATGAATTAAATGAGGCAAAAAGCGCTTTTGAAAACAATCCAAGTGATCTAAATGCAACTAATTATAATGAAGCTCGGGAGAAGTTAGAGAATTTTCTGGAAGTGAAAACAAAAGGCGTCATTGTACGCGCCCGTGCTGGATGGCATGAACATGGAGAGTAAAGCAATATGTATTTTTTTTAATTTAGAAAAAAGGAATCATGTTGAAAAACACATACAAAAGCTACTCAAATAATAATGTAATCACAACAGATCCTTTGAAGATATTAAAAGAGCAAGAACGTTTTTATAATACATTATACAAAAGTAGTATTAATGGTCCGGATACTGCTGTGCAGACGTCCTCCATTCTGAATAGCTTGAACATCCCTAAACTTTCGGAAGAACAGAAAACTTCGTGTGAAGGTAAAATTTCTTCTAAAGAATGTTATCATGTTCTTGATAACTTTCAGAATAATAAAACCCCAGGCAATGATTGCATTCCTATTGAATTTTATAGAAAATTCTGGTCATTAATCAGTGAGAGCTTTGTCAGATGTGCAAATGAATGCTTTGAAAGGGGCGAGATGTCACGCTCACAAAAACAGGCTGTTATTACTCTGATTGAGAAAAAAGGAAAAGATCGCTCCCTCCTTGAAAACTGGCGTCCAATATCCCTTGTCAAATAAATGTAGATGCAAAAATTATATCCAAAGTAATTGCTTCAAGAATAAAAAATGTTTTACCCTACATTATTCACGACAATCAAACGGACTATGTCAAAGATTGTGTTATAGGCGAAACAATTCGATCCATTTTTGACGTAATGGATTTCTCAGTCAACGAAAACATCCCTGGCTTATTGTTATTCATTCACTTTCAAAAGGCATTTGATAGTGTAGAATGGAATTTGCTCTATGAGAGTCTTAAAATGTTTAGCTTTGGTGAAAATTTCCTCCGTTTGGTGAAAACATTCAATAATAATATTCAGAGCTGTCTTATGAATAACGGTACTATTTCTAACTTTTTTACTCTGGAACGTGGTGTTAGACAGGGAGACCCGCTCTCTCCTTATCTTTTCACAATTGTGGTGGAAATTTTAGCAATTGCCATTCGACAAAATAATGCAATCAAAGGAATTAAAATTGGAAACGAGGAAACAAAGCTCTTACAGTTTGCTGACGACACAACGACTGTTCTTTTGGACACAGATTCAGCCATAAAGCTATTTGAAATATTAAACTCATTTGAAATTATTTCGGGACTCAAGATTAATTGTTCGAAAACTGAAGGCATGTGGATTGGTTCATTGCAAAATCATAAAATCGCAACACCCTTTGGTATTAAATGGCCTGATGAGCCAATAAAAGGTTTAGGTGTATATTTTACATATAACAAGAAACTGCTTAAAGAAAAGAATTTTATTGAGCGTTTGGATTCAGTTAAAAAATTAATTAATATCTGGTCCTCTAGAGGCTTATCGATTTACGGAAAGGTGACAATAATCAAATCTTTTCTCATTCCTAAGTTTGTCTACGCTTGTTCAGTACTACACCTAAGGAACTGATAAAACAACTTAATAAGGTATTGTTTAAATTCTTGTGGAAAGGTACAGATAAAGTGAAAAGAGTGTCAGTAATAAACGAATATGAGGAAGGAGGTTTGAGAATGATTGATCTATCTTGAATGCATGGTCAAATCATTAAGACATGCTTGGTTGAGACGAATTTTTAATGGCATCAATGGACCATGGAAAAATTTCCTACAACACCTCTTGATCCCCTTAGGAGGTTTCTTTTTTTTGGCTTGCAATTAGAACATACCTGATTATACAACTCCTTCTCAATTCTATTATGAACTCTTGTCTTGGTGGTCAGAGTTCCGTCAGACTTTCGCCACAGAAAAGGATTGGACGAATATTATTTCGAATAACTGTGAAATTAGAATAGACAATAAGGCCGTCCATTACAAAAACTATGACGAAGCTGGAATTCTATTCACCCAAGATCTTTTGTTTAATTTAAATGTGGCAGATGCCACCTCTCGGACAAAATAAATAAAACAAATATTTTACAGTTGGCTGGTCTACTTCGGTCAATTCCATCACCTTTAAGAGATAAAGATTGCCTTCCATCAATAAATCCTCCAATGTTCATAATTGATGACAACATATTTGACGTAACTACAAAGAAGAAAAAAAAATTCTATTCTAAGCGCTACTTATCACGGAAAAAGCACAACTTCCTTATATCGCTTATAAATTACAGAGCAATTTTAATCTTACTAATGACCAATTGAGACAAATTTTCCAGTTACCTTATGCCGTCACTCTTGAATCGTATGTTAAAGCTTTTCAATACAAGGTTCTCAAGTCAATAATTATTTATACAAACACCAAATTATATAAAATGGGTTTTAGAACAAATGATCTATGTAGTTTCTGCAAAGGTCAGCCTGAATCACTAAACCATTTGCTCTTCCACTGCCCTTATTCTAAGCAGTTCTGGAATGATTTTGAAAGTTACTGGTGCATTATTTCGAGTAAAAGGATCCGCCTTTCCCTGCAAAATGTGCTTGTTGGAATTATCACGGAAACTACTGACCCTTTACATATATTGC
>BLFK01000908.1:214235-225616 GCA_014634185.1 Astreopora myriophthalma
GTAAACAATTTACAGTCTTTGTATGGTTTTGGATATGAAGTACTACAATTGTCAGTTGAGTAAGGCATGGATGAAGTTTGGACATTCAAATTACCATGTTGGCAAGGGCAACTTTTCAGATTTTGACATTATTCAGTGAATGATGTCAAAATATGAAAAGTTACTGTTGGAAACATAGCAAGTTGCCCTTGACAACATGGTAATTTGAAAACTTTACCAGCAAACTTGATCTGTGCCTTACTCATTTGAGAATTGTAGTAATTTTGTCAAATGATACTTAGATTAATATATAACACACAAAGTAAGAGAAAAAAATTATAATGACAAACTTTTAGACGCTAACATTACCTTAAACTTAATAAGTAGTGGATTGAATGCTATGTACTTTAGTGGACTGGAGTAATCCTAAGTTTTTTTATGTGGTCTGCTGCTGTTCAAATTTGATTGTGTATCTTGTGATTATCTTTGAACAGCAGGTGATGACATTAGAAAACTTAGGGTTGCTGCAGTCTACTAAAGTACATAGTATTGAATCCACTACTTGTTAAGTTTAAGGTAATGTTGGTGTCTAAAAGTTTGTTATTATAGTTTTGTCTGTTACTTTGTGTGTTATATATTAATCTAAGTATTATATGAGAAAATTATTTGATATTCAAGACCATACAAACACTGTAAATTGTTTAGGTAATGTTTGCCTGTCAAGATAACAACTTCACAAGGTGAAGTACATTTTTTAATTTTTTAATTTTGGTGATTGAGGAAACAGTATTAGAATATTTTTTTGTTTTGGATAATTGCTGTACAATTATAAATTATTGAGGCTGTGCCTATTAGTTAGTGTGAATTTTATTTTTTTATGGGAAATTGTTATTGCTGTAATAAAAGTGTTATTTTTGTTGAAGAATTATTTTATTGGGTTTTGGTGTTTTACAAAATTTTTTCATGTGTCTTTTTATCCCCCCTTTTACCTCAAAATTTTTTCATGTGTCTTTTTATCCCCCCTTTTACCTCAAAATTTTTTCATGTGTCTTTTTATCCCGGTGGGTGGGGGGGGGTTAAATTTTACTATTAAATCCCTTTTTTGGGGGTCCCCCAGTTTTGGTGGAAATTTTTAATTTGTGGTAAACCTTTGATTGTTTTTTTGGGGGGGCTAGGATTATCCCAATGTACAGTAAAGTGTTCGCTAGTTAAACAATTTCTTTTGGGGATAGTTGACGTTAGTGATGGCACAATACGCTGTTTGAGTAATGTTTTCTCAATGGTAGCAAAATCCAAAAGCAGGGTTTCTTTGTACTTCAGCACAGAAAATATGAGAAACTGCAAAGTTTACTCAAAATTAACTTGGGCCAATTCTTCAAGCCCAAAAAGTTCAAAGCAATTCTTCCAAATTCTGTGCTAAAGGACAGAAATCCCACTTTTAGATTTTACCACCATGAGTAAAACGCTACTCTAACAGCGTATTGTGCTATCACTAACACCAATCCCCTGAAAAAAAATTATCTGTTCAACTAGCAAACACTTTACTATACATAAGGAAAATCCTAACATCAAAAACCAATCAACAACTTCAACCATGCTTTCTCAGGGCTCAAAGTTAACTTTTTAGCCCACTAGCAATGTTTTGCCAGTGAGATTTTTCCTACTAGCAAACGGGTAAAACCACTAGCAAATTCTTGATTAAGTTGCTTTCCCTTTAAAATAATATCTGACTAATTGATTAGAATCGATGAAAATTTCTAGTAAAAAGCAATGAAAGCTGTTTTCAAATCCCAAACAACACACGAATGAGCAGACCAATGGCACATAGACTCGGTGAAATACTGCTGACCACTTGCTAACACAAAACATGCTCTTGTCTCAGATGTCTACCTTCTTGCATTCGAACAGCTTTCTCGAAATTTTTTGGGGACATGGTGATTCTAACTTGCAAAGGTTTGCTAGTGGACCTTTTGTTCACTCGCATTTTACGAGCGTTAATTTCAAGCCCTGCTTCTGAAAGGAATTTGTTGACACTAAAATGCGGATTAGATTATTTCTTGCTTTGTCTTTCTTCTCGCTTCTTTCTTCTCGGTTCACTTCTGGCAAAGCTGGCTCCCTGACTTGTGTTCTCAACTTGATAACTGAAAGAAATATAACTCAAGATAAATAAAATGTAAAATCCATTTCCATCATGGACATAATTGTTCCTTGTATTTAACACTTGAGATATCATTTCTTACACTATTTTTCAAGTTGAAATGCACTGTAATCAGTTGGGCTGGGTCATCTTAATTAATAATTTTATTTCGTACTCTTCTACTGCTGACTGCTTTGTCTCCCCACCATGGAAGGGGGAATATAGAACTTCGATTGGCTCCCTTACAAAGGCCCCTCTCTTGCCTGGGTCCACTGCACCTTAAGGGAGTGCAAATTAAATGCAAAGGTATTAATGGCAGCTACTTACAGATACTGAACTTGGGTGCTGCTCATTGTGATGTGCAAGGGGGTGCAAAATTTTGTCTCCACAAAACGATCATGCTCAATTATAAATGACACCAACTGAGAAGTATGTCAAACTACAGTCTATTATAGTGCTTAATGTACTTTGATTATGCCAGCAGCCCTTTGCTGTGAAGCAATAAGTAAATGAAATTGATACGGTGCCTACACGTAAGCCCAAAAGCGTAGTGATTAAAGAGCCAATCACAGTCCTAAGGAAATACACCTTTCAGCCAACCACAAATCAACTTGGTTTCACTAACGAACAAGAACACAAAGCGAGTAAAAGCACTGGCAAATCAGAGTAACTGGTTTTAGACTAACATTCGAGTAGTTGAAAAATTCATGCAAGTTTTTCCACCATCTATAACTGAAATTCTTGAGTATGAAATAAACAGAAACCACTATGGTAAATGTTTTTGTCCTGTGGTGCAGTTTATTATGTTGCAAAGGTGCTTTGACCTTGTGTCTGCTCATCAAATCCTAAAGTGTGAAGCAGGAAGTAAGTGACCGGGAAGTATTTTGCTGCACAAGGTGGTGTGGACTCCTGTCTGCTTATGAAATCCTAAAACATGTCAACTTGTCAGCAATAAACAGTGCTTTTCCATGGTGCTCTTTGATATATGCTGTTCAAAGTGGCTTCAATTTGTTTCTGCACATGAAGTCCTTCAGTGTGACATACATACAAGGTACTTCCAGCAGCAAAAATTATTATACTGAGCAACACTTGGTTCTAACTTGTGTCTGTAGACTACATCCTAAAGTAAGGTATAACATGTGCATCAGCTAATGACAAGTTTGTTTTCACATTATGAAGTTTACTACACTGTTCAGGGAGACTCAAGCTCATCTGCACATGACATTTAATAGGGCAACAAATAAAGAATTTAGACAAATTTTAGAGGCAGGATACCAATGGGGAATCTGGAGAGGTCAATACCAATTGGTCAACACATTTTCTAAAATCTGTTACTTGATTTGTCATGTCAGATGTTCACCTTTGTACAATTTTTTTTACCAGAGACCTGTCTCTTAACTGGAACACTGCAAACAGATTAGCTACTAAGTAATACTTTCAATCAATGAAGTGTACTACCACGTGAAAGCTATTGCAAACTGGTGTCTGCAGATTCAAAATCTTAAGCAGAGAGAAGTGTTACACAAATTAACCTACTGAGAAGTTCTTTGTGGTGGTAGCATTACACTGTACAAACTTCTGTGCACAATTGTAAATGTGAGCTGCTAGGAGGTCTTTCTGTGCTCCTGTTTACTGTTCTGTATGAGGGGATGCAAACAACTCGTATCTGCCAATGATATCGTTAAACATTCCATAAAATCAACATAGACTACTTAATCCTGAGCGGTTCCTTCTTGTACATTCCTTCTGGTGTACACGGATGAGAACCTAGAGTACAACTGTATGAAATAATAATACCCAACCCCTGAGCAGTTCCTTCTTGCAGTTCCTAGCCCTATGCATGCTTAGAAAGATGCTGGAAATATGTGTGCACAGATGAAATCCCTAAATGTGACATTAATGCAAGGTACTGAACGATGTTTTCCCCAGCACTGCACAGTGATTCAAACTGGTGTCAATAGATGAAAACCTAGAGTACAACTGTATGAAATAAATACAATTATCCAACCCCTGAGAAGTTTTATTTCATGCAGTGGACGTTATTATGCTGTACAGGGTAGTTTGAATTTGTACTTGTGCAAGAAGTCAACAATATGAGTGTGTGTCGATGTAAGTTGAAGAACAATTCTTTCTTGCGATGGTTAATGACACTGTTCATGCACAGAAGAAGGCAGTGCAAACTCATGTCTGCTAGCAAAATCCTTGAGTGTGCCATAAGTGTATGCCATAATGCTGAGCAGTTACTTCCTGTTGCCAAGTATATTACCCTGCACATGCTGGTCCAAACTCATCTCTGCAAAGGAAATCCTCAAGTGTACTATGAAGATAATAATGTCAGCTATGTGTACAATACTGAGCTGGTCCTTCTTGTAGTGTAGTTTACTACCCCGGGGTAAAAGGTGGAGAAGGTGGTGCAAGCTTTTGTTTTTGATGGCATTCTCCAGTCTACCTTAAATTTAAGCTACTGCACAATACATAAATACCATAAAAAGTCATGTATAAGCGACATCTTTTTGCTGAAATATCAAGCTCAGAACTGTGGGTGAGGCTTATATACGAGACCCTTGCTTTCAGAGGGAGTAATCTGGCCGGTATGGGGTCACAAATAACACTAAATCATTCGGGAGAACTCGCAAGGAAATTGACCGACCATTTCATTGCCCTTCATTACTTGCACGGCATGTTTGTCCATGAGGTTGTTAAACTCTCATTTAGCGACAAGTTAGGTTTTCTCTGATTGATGGCTTCCAGGTGTATTTATAAACACAGTATCCACGCAGCTTTTAAAAGATATTTTAGGAGTTGATGAATTTCTTAAGGTTGCTGCAAATTCACAGCATTAGATTTCACAGGTTTATAACAAACAACTGCAAACAAACAACTTTTTAGCCTGAGTGCTTTTTACAAGTTTTTATTTTTTCTCAAAATCATGCTTGAAATTTTGGCATGCAGCCTATACACGACTTTCTATGGTACCACTGAAATGAATACTCTATGCTCTAGAAGGTGTGCACTACTCAGATGAAATCTTGAAGTGTGACATAAATATACAATGTACATGTAAGCTATCAGAAGTAATTTCTTGTGGTACAATTATTTTCTCATGCTGTACAAAATGACGCCTGTGTATGAAATTGTCAAGTCTGAAAATATAAATGACTCAGCAGTACTTTGTGGCGTTTTCTGGGGTTGAATGAAGTCCTAACTTGTCTCTGGGGATAAAATCATCAAGTTTGATGCAAATGTAAGCTACATATACTACACTGTACGTATGCTTTTGAATGGTGAACTGCACTAAGTTGTGAAAGGTGACGCAAGCTACTGAGTGTCTGCAGATGAAATCATAAGCTTAATAAAGTATCATACAAATGTAACCCTACAGAGAAGTTCTTTCTTGCAGTGGCATTATGTCGTACAAGGTTGTGCGTACACTTGTAAAATAAATGTAAGATGCTAAGAGGTATTTCCCGTGCTACTGTTTAACATGCTGTGCTAGGCCCTGTATCTGCCAATGCTGTCATCCAGAATCGTAGAAATGTAAGCTATCCATGAGCAGTAACCTCCTGTGGTGTAGTTCATTACACTAAGGAAACGGCTGCAAACTTTTGTTTGCTAATGAAATCCTAAAGTGCGACAGAAATGTAAGGTATTGAACAGGTACCGGTACTTTGGGGGTCCAGCTAATTAATATTCAACAAGAATCATTAATATTTGTAATTCCTGCTTCATTTGCTGTCATCTTTGGTGTCTTTATTCTTGTATTCTACACTTTAAATTTAAAGGGGCTCATTTTTCGTGACTACAAATCGTGCTGCTACAAAAAATAAAATAAATAAATAAAATTGGCAAGGAAGGATTCAAAAACCAATCTTCTATTAAAAGGCTACACTGCTTTTAAAATCCACTCAAAGCAATACCTTGAAAATCACAGGAACTTGCTTGTTGGCTGTATGGTGCATGACCTTTCCAGATTGACCAATCAGAATCTTTGGTTCCCACAGTGAAAGAAACCTGATACTACCCATGAAATGTGATCTTCAAACTCAATGCAAACGATAGAGTTGGCAAATGGAACTTATTACCATTATTACTTTGAATCACTTGACCAGAGAACCTCTCAAAATAAATCACAATTAAGCTGTGAATGCCTGTGTGTGCTTAAAGCAAAGTTTAGAAGGTAAACACATTCGGAAAGTTTACTTCGAACACAGGTGGTTTGGAAACATTCGTGACAGCGTGGTTACTTTGTTCTGCGGTCTGTTAACAATGCATAAGTGTTTATCAATAAAACATTGTAGAAATGCTTCTTTCCAGTGGAGAATGATCTCTTTGCCAACAGTATATTTTAAATTGACTTGTTTGGTATCCATGTTCACTGCTGCTGGTATGATGCTTCAGGGTTTATCTTCGGAAGTTTGGTCTTCCACACGTGGCAAGCGGATTGTCCTTCTTTACACTCGAGGCACTTAAAATCACTGAGCAATTGGCAGCAAAATGAGTTGCAGATTTAGACTACAGGGACCGATTAGAAAGCTGAGTTCATCGGCTTTTTGATTAATGCTAGCTCGTCAAGTGAAAAGCAACACTGACTGCTTAATCTTTTGAGGTCTGGAAATTATGCATAAACATTTGACCTTAAAGCTTAGTTGTAATGACGCTAAAAGTACTGTCAAATACACCAACCCAGATTCTCTCTTTGTTATCATGAGGATATCATGAGTATCATGAGGATAAATATAACACCCCCCTGCTTCCAGTTTCACTTTATGAATTTGCATATACATTCAAGCTTGAAATTTGTGTGTCCACAAGTACCCCTTCTTCGTGTTTTAGTGCATCCAAATGCAAAATATTGCATCCCAGGACGCAATGACACACTCTGGATACAACACTGCTTGAGGCATACAGCTTTAAGAGCCATGTCAAATGTAACTTACAGAGCTTTTCTTTCTTATCCAAAATTACAAGTCTGGCATGGTTTTCTTTAATGTCCTTAATCTTATGTCTTATTATGTGTAGGCACACTATCAATCTCACATAATTATTGCTGCACAGCAAGAGTCACTGGCATAATCAAACTACATGTACAATGTTCCAAATTGCCACTGTAATATATACATGTAGATCAGGGTGTTTCGGTAGCATTTGGAGGTACCGAATGCAGTGGTTCAGCTGGCGGATGTGCACCATTTTCACATTTAAAAAAATAATTATTTCGTGTGTGAACTACCGGACATTACATGTCAAACAACCAGACAACGTCCGGCGTCCAGCCTGAAACGAAACCCCTGAGATTATAGTTGACCATAAACTGCTCACTGTTAATCGATTACAAAAACATTACTAACTTTTATGCTTGTTTATTCCTGACAGGTGCACAATGAGACAACTGTTGAGAACTCTTGGTCTATCCTGTACGAGATAAGCAAAAGTAACAATTACCTTCCATACATTCAGTTACACAAGTACACTGTATAATATGAAATACACTTCTTCATGGTGATGTTCAGCTTGATTGAAGACCAATCAAATGTAGCAACATTAATCCATTTTAGTTCTGTGCCCTTCCAAATTGCACTTTGTTTTTTTACCCCAACTAACAAGTTTTCAGTACAAGCAGGGGTTTCAATAGAAGCCGGTTACCGGCAGTATACTGCCACCTGCTTTACCTGTCACCGCCGGCTAGTTTGTCTGGATTTCCACTAAAAATCCTATCATAAACTTGTCAAACTGCTGCCTACAATGGGCCATCATGGATGGCCATTTCATAAGTTACTGAAACCCCTAACAAGGTACACTGCATTAAAACTAAATTTGCACTTGCAGTCACAGTTTTATTGCACATGATAAATTACTGTAATCCCTTAAGCCTAAAAGTAACAAACATCTAGTATACCCATCAGCAATGAAGGTTATAAGGTTTTGGAGGCAGAGTGCCCACAGGGAAAGATGACCACTTGATTTGTTGACTCAAGTATCCAGCTTAGCTTCTGTAAGGTTTCTTGACATCAGATCCATCTCTTATCTGGAACACTGCCCCATAAAATAAAGACTTGATCAACCATCACAGGAATAAAGCAAGTTACCTCATCTCACCTAATTAAATCATGTGGAAGATTGATGGATTGGTTTGCATGTTTTGCTTCACATGCTCAGCAACTAACTGGTGAGAAATAATTTGAAAGTAAGATTCCAGGAATGGGTAAAGTGATATTTACAGGACATCTCATCATTACTTGTTTTTCAGAATGGTTGAGATGCAAATCTCATCTGGTACAGGGCAAGAAAGATGCAGAAGTTTAAAAACCAAACTTCAATAGGATAGTTTTCTGTCCTGCGAATGACACCTTAAACATTTTTGGGAAATTCTGTTTTTATTTCCAGGTCAAAAGAAAAAGAATATAGAGATTTACTTCCAAAAATCACCCCTCCAAGAATTTTGATGTTATAGGATAAGGAAAATACACAAAAGATTTTCAGCATCATTTCCCGACAAAATGTTATTGAGATAATTATCTTCCTAAATTTACCTACAAAGCCAAATTCCAGAAGAGGGTCAATGGAACGTGCCCTTTAGGGAAAATCCTCTCAACAATTATTGACAAATGCATGCATCCACTTCAGGTAATTGTAACATCTTTGAATGCCAATGCAAGTGAAATCCACATGTAGTGTAAAATTACGCTCTATGCTTCTGAGGTCTGCCATACTTAAATAACAAGAACTATTGAAAGCGGTTATTTCAACTGAACTTGAAAGTTTTGAATAAATCTTTTCACATACCAGTACTATCTAACTGCTGTTATATATACATCCTCAGCTTTAAGCACCACTTTGTTAGACTTCAACAAATATCTGCCTCCCCAAGCATTTCTCTGCTCACCAGTGAATGCCTTCTAGATGTAAGTCTGTAAAGCAGAAATATTAGATGTAATTAGAAACATCACCAGCCATTGATGATATCAGTCATCTCTGTTCACTGTCAGAAAATCATACAATAACGATCAGGGTTACCACAGCCATAGATGTGGGTTTTCTTACACTCTCCGACTTTTCCCTGACAAATGAAAAAAATAATTTCCCTAAACAACTGAATTAACAGTTTCACAGCTATCCTCTCCACTCATTTATTTATGCTTTCAGCAGGTGAGATAGAGTGTACATGAATTGATAGTTAGTTAACATAACATCAAAAAAGATTAATTTTCTTGGAAACCCAACATCAGCTTGTCCTTCAATTTCATGAAACAATATTGTCCCAATCAAACATCTTTGAATCATGTCTGTGAAATGTACATTGTACCAAAGAAATTGAAAATTCTAGTTTTCCCCGGACCATTACCTGACCTGTGGCAACCATGACAGTTACGTAATTGCATTGTGTTTTTTGTACAAATTAATGTTTCAAACCAGGAGTCATGTCATAACTTGATGATGTAAGATCATCCAGCTGAGTGCTATCCTGAGAAGGCCTGTTGTTGATGACACTGATCGACATTTCCACAACATGAGCAGAACTCATCTTCAGACTAATATGTTCTGTCAAATGATTGATCTTGTCTCCCATTATCTTCAGTCTTTACCTCTTGAAAAATTCCTCAAGTAGTCGTGACAGTGGAATTATTCCTTGACAAAGCAAGAGTTCTGCTTTACCTATAGATGTACCCTTATCATGAAGTCCTAGCTCAGCTCACTTCTCAGAAAACTACAGCATCAAACATGTCTTTGGTCATGCGACAAACATTTTTCAGTTTTGCCTGCACATAAATCATTATTACAGCCCTACATCCTTTCTTTCATGTCATCACATAAATAATCACAAGTTACATTTGTTCACCACCAAAAGGTTCTTTTGTAACAATAATATTTTTGTGTCAGTAATGCAAGAAACTTGAAGGTCAGTGCCATTACTCTGAGCCATATTTCTCTAGAAAATAGCATGACTTCTACGGCCATGTGAGAGAGGAATCAAGGAACTTCTTCAAATGTGTAAATCAATTTTTACCACTGCTGCAATTGCATGGTCACATGTACAATTCATGCATTATTGAGATGGCTGACTCACCTCTCTAACAAATTGAATGCCAAATTTTTGCAACACAGCGATGCTGTTTTCCAAGAAAGGTGACACACACTGTTCAGACAAAAAAAAATTCAATGATAACCTCATTCACCCCAAATAATTTTGGATAACAGTAAAGCCATATCTACACGTACAACGTTTAGCCCACTAGATAAATTTTCATGTCAACTACACGTATACTTGACGAGTTATTCGACTTACAAGTAGCAGTTGAAGAGAACGTGTACATGGCTTCGAATGAAACATTTTACGGTGGTTTTACCATGCTGAATACCGTTGAATGTAACGCTCATCAAGGAAGGACATTACTTTTGCTCAATTTGGCCTTTGAATCTACTCTGTTCGAGCCTACTATACAGTAGTAGGATGGTCAAGAAAGTGTAGTCCCTTGCTAAACTGCTGAAGAGATACAATATCAGTAGAATAAATGTTTTTAAGCATAAACTAAACTGCTACCTCTTCGAGGGTGAAAACACTTCGCTATTTGTAGCTTGGACACAGACTGTGTGAACTTGGCCTTTCAAGTCGTCCTTGCTCACCGTGCACGTGGACCGAGTCAAAACGTCAGCACAAACGAAACGAACACTTTCTTTCAAAGAAACTTTTCCCCTTCAATGCTGTGTTCCTTGAGAGCATTTGCGTATCTATAACGTTGAAAATGGGAAGAAATTATTACTACGCCACACGGCCGATGCATCATGGCGGTAACACGAGACTCTGCTCGCAGGGCACTGAGCGCTGATGCTCCAACTGTCCCAAAGGAACGGCTGAGAGGAAGGGTAGGGTGGGGACATAGGTACACCACCCCACTCCCACTCCTCCAACATTCTTGTTTCCACCTTTCCTCTCCATACGTTACACGAGCGTTACACACTCCTGGGGCCCGTTTCTCGAAAGACCCGGTAACTAGCGGGCCCGTTAACTTAACGGGGCCGTTAACGGGACTCGTTTTCGGGTCCGAAGTTGCGTTTCTCGAAGCTCCCGGTAAGTCGCCGGTAGTTAACGGGCCCGATAAAAACTCTAAAACTGCGAAGTGTGTTCTAGAACTCGTAACCCTTCGTTCGAATTGCGGGAATGTGAAGAACAAAAGCAACAAAGACATCAAAAGGACTGCAACTTGAACAGGGCAGGCCAATAGCACTTTGTCGTCTAACACAAATTAATGTGCTTTCTGGAAAGAGT
>BLFK01000908.1:230291-270291 GCA_014634185.1 Astreopora myriophthalma
ACATTTTCTAAAATCTGTTACTTGATTTGTCATGTCAGATGTTCACCTTTGTACAATTTTTTTTTACCAGAGACCTGTCTCTTAACTGGAACACTGCAAACAGATTAGCTGCTAAGCAATACTTTCAATCAATGAAGCGTACTAACACGTCAAAGCTATTGCAAACTGGTGTCTGCAGATTCAAAATCTTAAGCAGAGAGAAGTGTAACACAAATTAACCTGCTGAGAAGTTCTTTGTGGTGGTAGCATTACACTGTACAAACTTCTGTGCACAATTGTAAATGTGAGCTGCTAGGAGGTTTTTCTGTGCTCCTGTTTACTGTTCTGTATGAGGGGATGCAAACAACTCGCATCTGTCAATGATATCATTAAACATTCCATAAAATCAACATAGACTACTTAATCCTGAACCGTTTCTTCCTTGTTGTACATTCATTCTGGTGTACATGAATGAAAACCTAGAGTACAACTGTATGAAATAATACCCAACCCCTGAGCAGTTCCTTCTTGCAGTTCCCAGCCCTATGCATGCTTAGAAAGATGTTGGAAATATGTGTGCACAGATGAAATCCCTAAATGTGACATTAATGCAAGGTACTGAACAGTGTTTTCCCCAGTACTGCACAGTGATTTAAACTGGTGTCAATAGATGAAAACCTAGAGTACAACTGTATGAAATAAATAAAATTATCCAACCCCTGAGAAGTTTTATTTCATGCAGTGGAGGTTATTTTGCTGTACAGGGTAGTTTGAATTTGTACTTGTGCAAGAAGTCAACAATATGAGTGTGTGTCGATGTAAGTTGAAGAACAATTTTTTTGTTGCAATGGTTAATGGCACTGTTCATACACAGAAGAAGGCAGTGCAAACTAATGTCTGCTAGCAAAATCCTTGAGTGTGCCATAAGTGTATGCCATAATGCTGAGCAGTTACTTCCTGTTGCCAAGTATATTACTCTGCACATGCTGGTCCAAACTCATGTCTCCAAAGGAAATCCTCAAGTGTGCTATGAAGGTAATAACGTAAGCTATGTGTACAATGCTGAGCTGGTCCTTCTTGTAGTGCAGTTTACTACCCCGGGGTAAAAGGTGGAGAAGGTGGTGCAAGCTTTTGTTTTTGATGGCATTCTCAAGTCTACCTTAAATTTAAGCTACTGCACAATACATAAATACCGTAAAAAGTCATGTATAAGCTACATCTTTTTGCCGAAATATCAAGCTCAGAACTGTAGGTGAGGCTTATATACGAGACCCTTGCCTTCAGAGGGAGTAAACTGGCCGGTATGGGGTCACAAATAACACTAAATCATTCGGGAGAACTCGCAAGGAAATTGACCGACCGTTTCATTACCCTTCATTACTTCCACGGCATGTTTGTCCGTGAGGTTGTTAGACTCTCATTTAGCGACAAGTTAGGTTTTCTCCGATCGATGGCTTCCAGGTGTATTTATAAACAGGTTTTAAAAGATATTTTAAGAGTTGATGAACTTCTTAAGGTCGCTGCAAATTCACAGCATTAGATTTCACAGGTTTATAACAAACAACTGAACAAACAAACAAACAAACAACTTTTTTGCCTGCGTGCTTTTTACAAGTTTTTATTTTATGCTTGAAATTTGGGCGTGCAGCTTATACACGACTTTCTATGGTACCACTGAAATGAATACTCTATGCTCTAGAAGGTGTGAACTATTCAGATGAAATCTTGAAGTGTGACATAAATATACAATGTACATGTAAGCTATCAGAAGTAATTTCTTGTGGTACAATTATTTTCTCATGCTGTACAAAATGACACCTGTGTATGAAATTGTCAAGTTTGAAAATATAAATGACTCAGCAGTACTTTGTGGTGTTTCTGGGGTTGCATGAAGTCCTATCTTGTCTCTGTGGATAAAATCATCAAGTTTGACGCAAATGAAAGCTACATTTACTACACTGTACGTATGCTTTGGAATGGTGAACTGCACTAAGTTGTGAAAGGTGATGCAAGCTACTGAGTGTCTGCAGATGAAGTCATAAGCTTAGTAAAGTATCGTACAAATGTAACCCTACAGAGAAGTTCTTTCTTGCAGTGGCATTATGTCGTACAAGGTTGTGCGTACACTTGTAAAATAAATGTAAGATGCTAAGAGGTATTTCCCGTGCTACTGTTTAACATGCTGTGCTAGGCCCTGTATCTGCCAATGCTGTCATCCAGAATCGTAGAAATGTAAGCTATCCATGAGCAGTAACCTCCTGTGGTGTAGTTCATTACACTAAGGAAACGGCTGCAAACTTTTGTTTGCTAATGAAATCCTAAAGTGCGACAGAAATGCAAGGTATTGAACAGGTACTTTGGGGGTCCAGCTAATTAATATTCAACAAGAATCATTAATATTTGTAATTCCTGCTTCATTTCCTGTCATCTTTGGTGTCTTTATTCTTGTATTCTACACTTTAAATTTAAAAGGACTCATTTTTGTGACTACAAATTGTGTTGCTACAAAAAATAAAATAAATAAAAAAAATTGGCAAGGAAGGATTTAAAAACCAATCTCCTATTAAAAGGCTACACTGCTTTTAAAATCCACTCAAAGCAATACCTTGAAAATCACAGGAACTTGCTTGTTGGCATGACCTTTCCAGATTGACCAATCAGAATCTTTGCTTCCCACAGTGAAAGAAACATGATACCACCCATGAAATGTGATCTCCAAACTCAATGCAAACGATAGAGTTGGCAAATGGAACTTATTACCATTATTACTTTGAATCACTTGACCAGAGAACCTCTCAAAATAAATCACAATTAAGCTGTGAATGCCTGTGTGTGCTTAAAGCAAAGTTTAGAAGGTAAACACATTCGGAAAGTTTGCTTCGAACACAGGTGGTTTGGAAACGTTCGTGACAGCGTGATTACTTTGTTCTGTGGTCTGTTAACAATGCACAAGTGTCTATCAATAAAATATTGTAGAAATGCTTCTTTCCAGTGGAGAATTATCTCTTTGCCAACAGTATATTTTAAATTGACTTGTTTGGTATCCATGTTCACTGCTGCTGGCATGATGCTTCAGGGTTTATCTTCGGAAGTTTGGTCTTCCACACGTGGCAAGCGGATTGTCCTCCTTTACACTCGAGGCACTTAAAATCACTGAGCAATTGGCAGCAAAATGAGTTGCAGATTTAGACTACAGGGACCGATTAGAAAGCTGAGTTCATCGGCTTTTTGCTTAATGCTAGCTCGTCAAGTAAAAAGCAACACTGACTGCTTAATCTTTTGAGGTCCGGAAATTATGCATAAACATTTGACCTTAAAGCTTAGTTGTAATGACGCTAAAAGTACTGTTAAATACACCAACTCGGATTCTCTCTTTGTTATGCAATTTACTAATGGTAAATCAAAGTTAAGTATGTGAAGAATAGCAGTATCATGAGGATAAATATAACACCCCCCACCCCCTGCTTACAGTTTCACTTTATGAATTTGCATATATTCAAGCTTGAAATTTGTGTGTCCACAAGGACCCCTTCTTCGTGTTTTAGTGCATCGAAATGCAAAATATTGCATCCCAGGACGCAATGACACACTCTGGATACAACACTGCTTGAGGCATACAGCTTTAAGAGCCATGTCAAATGTAACTTGCAGAGCTTTTCTTTCCTATCCAAAATTACAAGTCTGGCATAGTTTTCTTTAATGTCCTTAATCTTATGTCTTATTATGTGTTGGCACACTATCAATCTTACATAATAATTATTGCTGCACAGCAAAAAGTCACTGGCATAATCAAACTGCATGTACAATGTTCCAAATTGCCCCTGTAATAATTTTATATAGATCAGGGGTTTTCAGTAGCATTTGGAAGTACCGGATGCAGTGGTTCAGCTGGCGGATGTGCACCGTTTTCACATTTAAAAAAATAATTATTTCGTGTGTGAACTACTGGACATTACATGTCAAACAACCAGACAACGTCCGGCGTCCAGCCTGAAACGAAACCCCTGAGATTATAGTTGACCATAAACTGCTCACTGTTAATCTATTACAAAAACATTACTAACTTTTATGCTTGTTTATTCCTGACAGGTGCACAATGAGACAACTGTTGAGAACTCTTGGTCTATCCTGTACCAGATAAGCAAAAGTAACAAATTACCTTCCATACATTCAATAACACAAGTACACTGTATAACATGAAATACACTTCTTCATGGTGATGTTCAGCTTGATTGAAGACCAATCAAATGTAGCAACATTAATCCATTTCGCTTCTGTGCCCGTCCAAATTGCACTTTGTTTTTTACCCCAACTAACAAGTTTTCAGTTCAAGCAGGGGTTTCAATAGAAGCCGGTTACCAGCGGTATACTGCCACCTGCTTTGCCTCTCACCACTGGCTAGTTTGTCTGGATTTTCACTAAAAATCCTATCATAAACTTGTCAAACTGCCACCTACAATGGGCCGTCATGGACGGCTATTTCAGAAGTTACTGAAACCCCTAACAAGGTACACTGCATTAAAATTAAATTTGCACTTGCAGTCACAGTTTTATTGCACATGATAAATTACTGTAATCCCTTAAGCCCAAAAGTAACAAACATCTAGTATCCCCATCAGCAATGAAGGTTATAAGGTTTTGGAGGCAGAGCGCCCACAGGGAAAGATGACCACTTGATTTGTTGACTCAAGTATCCAGCTTAGCTTCTGTAAGGTTTCTTGACATCAGATCCATCTCTTATCCGGGACACTGCCCCATAAAATAAAGACTTGATCAACCATCACAGGAATAAAGCAAGTTACCTCATCTTACCTAATTAAATCATGTGGAAGATTGATGGATTGGTTTGCATGTTTTGCTTCACATGCTCAGCAACTAACTGGTGAGAAATAATTTGAAAGTAAGATTCCAGGAATGGGTAAAGTGATATTTACAGGACATCTCATCATTACTTGTTTTTTCAGAATGGTTGAGACGCAAATCTCATCTGGTACAGGGCAACAAAGATGCAGAAGTTTAAAACCAAACTTCAATAGGATAGTTTTCTGTCCTGCGAATGATGCCTTAAACATTTTTGGGAAATTCTGTTTTTATTTCCAGGTCAAAAGAAAAAGAATATAGAGATTTACTTCCAAAAATCACCCCTCCAAGAATTTTGATCTTATAGGATAAGGAATATACACAGAAGATTTTCAGCATCATCTCCCAACAAAATGTTATTGAGATAATTATCTTCCTAAATTTACCTACAAAGCCAAATTCCAGAGGAGGGTCAATGGAACATGCCCTTTAGGGAAAATCCTCTCAACAATTATTGACAAATACATGCATCCACTTCAGGTAATTGTAACATCTCTGAATGCCAATGCAAGTGAAATCCACATGTAGGGTAAAATTATGCTCTATGCTTCTGAAGTCTGCCATACTTAAATAACAAGAACTAATGAAAGCAGTTATTTCAACGGAACTGGAAAGTTTTGAATAAATCTTTTCACATACCAGTACTATCTAACTGCTGTTATATATACATCCTCAGCTTTAAGCACCACTTTGTTAGACAAACATATCTGCCTCCCCAAGCATTTCTCTGCTCACCAGTGAATGCCTTCTAGATGTAAGTCTGTAATTAAGCAGAAATATTGGATGTAATTAGAAACATCACCAGCCATTGATGATATCAGTCATCTCTGTTCACTGTCAGAAAATCATACAATAACGATCAGGGTTACCACAGCCATAGATGTAGGTTTTCTTACACTCTCCGACTTTTCCCTGACAAATGAAAAAAATAATTTCCCTAAACAACTGAATTAACAGTTTCACAGCTATCTCCTCCACTCATTTATTTATGCTTTCAGCAGGTGAGATAGAGTGTACATGAATTGATAGTTAGTTAACATAACATCAAAAAAGATTAATTTTCTTGGAAACCCAACATCAGCTTGTCCTTCAATTTCATGAAACAATATTGTCCCAATCAAACATCTTTGAATCATGTCTGAAATGTACATTGTACCAAAGAAATTGAAAATTCTAGTGTTCCCTGGACCATTACCTGACCTGTGGCAACCATGACAGTTACGTAATTGCACGTGTTTTTTGTACAAATTAATGTTTAAAACCAGGAGTCATGTCATAACTTGATGACGTAAGATCATCCAGCTGAGTGCTGTCCTGAGAAGGCCTGTTGTTGATGACACTGATCGACATTTCCACAACACGAGCAGAACTCATCTTCAGACTAACATGTTCTGTCAAATTATTGATCTTGTCTCCCATTATCTTCAGTCTTAACCTCTTGAAAAATTCCTAAAGTAGTCATGACTGTGGAATTATTCCTTGACAAAGCAAGAGTTCTGCTTTACCTATAGATGTACCCTTATCATGAAGTCCTAGCTTAGCTCACTTCTCAGAAAACTACAGCATCAAACATCTCTTTGGTCATGCGACAAACATTTTTCAGTTTTGCCTGCACATAAATCACTATTACAGCCCTACATCCTTTCTTTCATGTCATCACATAAATAATCACAAGTTACATTTGTTCACCACCAAAAGGTTCTTTTGTAACAATAATATTTTTGTGTCAGTAATGCAAGAAACTTGAAGGTCAGTGCCATTACTCTGAGCAATATTTCTCTACAAAATAGCATGACTTCTATGGCCATGTGAGAGGAATCAAGGAACTTCTTCAAATGTGTAAATCAATTTTTACCACTGCTGCAATTGCATGGTCACATGTACAATTCATGCATTACTGAGATGGCTGACTCACCTCTCTAACAAATTGAATGCCAAATTTTTGCAACACAGCGATGCTGTTTTCCAAGAAAGGTGACACACTGTTCAGACAAAAAAAAATTCAATGATAACCTCATTTACCCCAAATAATTTTGGATAACAGTAAAGCCATATCTACACGTACAACGTTTAGCCCACTAGATACATTTTCATGTCAACTACACGTATACTTGACGAGTTCTTCGACTTACAAGTAGCAGTTGAAGAGAACGTGTACATGGCTTCCAATGAAACATTTTACGGTGGTTTTACCATGCTGAATACCGTTGAATGTAACGCTCATCAAGGAAGGACATTACTTTTGCTCAATTTGGCCTTTGAATCTACTCTGTTCGAGCCTACTATACAGTAGTAGGATGGTCAAGAAAGTGTAGTCCCTTGCTAAACTGCTGAAGATATACAATATCAGTAGAATAAATGTTTTTAAGCATAAACTAAACTGCTACCTCTTCGAGGGTGAAAACACTTCGCTATATGTAGCTTGGACACAGACTGTGTGAACTTGGCCTTTCAAGTCGTCCTTGCTCACCGTGCACGTGGACCGAGTCAAAACGTCAGCACAAACGAAACGAACACTTTCTTTCAAAGAAACTTTACCCCTTCAATGCTGTGTTCCTTGAGAGCATTTGCGTATCTATAACGTTGAAAATGGGAAGAAATTATTACTACGCCACACGGCCGATGCATCATGGCGGTAACACGAGACTCTGCTCGCAGGGCACTGAGCACTGATGCTCCAACTGTCCCAAAGGAACGGCTGAGAGGAAGGGTAGGGTGGGGACATAGGTACACCACCCCACTCCCACTCCTCCAACATTCTTGTTTCCAGCTTTCCTCTCCGTTACCCGAGCGTTACACACTCTGGTCCCGTGAGCGTGACAATTACAGAAAGGTAAGAAGTCTGGGAACGAATATCCTACGCGAGGTGCGTTCTGGGATTAAATGGGCGAACAAAACATCATGGCGGAAAGTAACACGCTCTCGATTGTCGGCCCGATATCACCCCTCTTTTTGAGCAAGACATTCCCAGTGTAATGTACTTGAAGAGGCCAATGTCAGGCAACGCGCGATTTTAAGCAATCGCCAAATTATTGGCATCCGTTTTTTTTTTTTATATATTATATCTCACTTTGATTTCCTACGTCTTACGAGTGCAGCGAAGAATAAATAACCTTAATGGTTCCATTTTTACAGCCATTCAACGCTCACGTTCGAGCCCGGAATCAGACTTTCTGTTTATTAAAGAATATCCATTCCGGGATCGGATACATGTGCCTCACTGCATGGTCTCGACCCCCGAATTATGACAAAAATGCCATGTGTTTTTTTTTTTTTTTTGCTCGCAGTTGGGTTTCGGTCATTCGTGACGCAAGCCAAACACCCCCGTAAAAGGGAAAGACCATTCCTCTAACAGCAGGCCTGTTACGGAATGTGTCTAGGTCAGAAGATTAGGCCCAATACTCGACTAGGGGCTAGTTGAACAACAGATAAAAAGCCATAGAATGCTTGCATATTTTGAGTTGTATTTTTATCCTTCCGGCCGCACCAGCGGGATGCTTTCACCGTTGATTTTTCATGTACTACAATCTTTATTCCTGATAACTTTGTTAGTGACTTAGCTAAAGGCTTAAGCAACTTTGCATTGTACTTTTCTTTGTCCCTCGCTCGCCGACTGTCTACACAAGGCTGTCTTCCAATCATACCACTCAGCTTAACAACAGCTCACAACGCCAGGAAAGTCTGCTAAGGGACTAACTAGACTGCCTAATAACCCAATCCACTTAGGTTATCAAATCATTTCAAACTTAAGAAATCCTTTTGTGAACTTTATTTGCGCCCTGACTAATTATATCCTAATTAGTTTTCGTCGTGTCAAAATGCATGGCATTGTAAAATCGCACGTTCTCGATAAACTTTTCTTTACAGTTTCCGCTACAACACAGAAAAAGTTCACTTCCAAAGCATGATGAAGGAAATGTCCATTATTCATGACGTTAAATGAACTCGATCAGTGAATACTTATTGAATTGGCACTTGAATAAATAACTTTGAAACAATTAACTGAGTAACACTGGCATAAACTAACAGATAAAGATATTATTATGTTTGTAGCATTTTCTCTTCAGTCCTTCACTGGCCGACTGGATCAATTAAGGGTTTTAATGCCTCCAAGGCCACGTTTGTTCCAGCTGCTTTGTTCGGAACATGTTTTCCGTTTCCACCGGAACAGCTTTAGCTATTCATCCGTACTGCACTATTAAGTCAACGCCGAAGGGGCATAGAACCATAGCGTATGGTTGTTCAAGGCACAGTACGGTGCGGTACATTCTCCTTGACGTTCGAGATATAGACGTAAGCCTCTCAGTAGATACAAAGTCATAACTCTGTTGAACAGAAATTAGTGGTTAAAACACCATCTTGCCCAACAAACGTCTCGGACCACACGTCCTTTGGACTGTTCAATAAACTCATCGTTTGTAAAGTTGGTCTCTCTGATCTTCCACAGGAAACCGAGTGACTTCTTCGTCTGAGCTGGGCTATTGAACCAACGCAGAGAACGCTTCTTTCAACAGGCTCAATATTCAATGAACTTCTCCTATCTGTTCCATTCTGCTTTGCCGATATTTCCGTTTTACATGTATCGGGAGCCGAGGAGGTCGATGTAGCTGAACTTCTGTTACTACTACACAGTGACTCAGACCTCCAATTCTTCTCTTCTATGACTCGCAAGAATGTTGAGAAGTTCTGACACGGGGAGAAAACACTACGAAAATTCGAACTTTCCAATTTTGCTCTCATCTTACAACTGGTCTTGTTGATCTTGCTCGCGTAGGCTATTAATGATTGTTTTGAGACTGTCTCCGCTTACATAGACGCGAAATAAGAATACTCTCACCGTATCTTTGCGGCGCTGATACGATCTTTCCACAGGTGGAAAATGAAACGATCTGGTTTCGCCTTGCGTCGATTATAGGATAAGTACGTTATTGCCTGGCACGCCGTCTGATATGAATTTTGTTTACATCATTCACCCTGCTGTAAGCTCGATTGTGTGCTCACAGCGAAACCTCCGCTTTCGTTTGTTCGCATTATCGCGTGATCAAAGACGAAATTTTCGAGGGGGTAATTCAGAGAAGGGCCCTCTCTCCCAGTTGTCAACACAGTCTAAGAATACAATACCGAGCCACTTATCAATTGATAAAGGCGGCTGTCATTGCCCATGACGTAAACAATCAAAGAGGAAATCTAAAGATCAAGGTGAATTTGTGTTGGGTTGTTTACTTTGATAATCAAGAGGATAAGCTGAAAAGCTCATTTAACTACCTGACCTGAATTTCTCCAAGGTCTATTGATCCCAATATCAAGGAAGGTGGTTTGAAAGCCGTGATCGCACCTCGTCCTCACTGGTGCGAGGAGTAATTACTCATTAAAGTTAAGTTAATGCGCTATGAAGGATGTAACAATGCGCCCGACCTCAAGCAGCTCTATCTATCCAACTGAGCTTCTTTAAAAATGTTATTCAAGGCGACATTACCGTTACATTGTGTCAACGTTTTGACATGCGAACCCAGAGAGAGCGTATGACTGCTCGACTCACACTGACATATCAGACAAAGCGAGTAAGCGCTGGCCAGCGTTCACGAAAATAAAGCCTTAACTTCAGTTAGGCCACTAGCGTTCCAGCGAAACTCTGAAGGGAAGCATTTCAAGTTGAAGCAAATTCCAGTTCAAATGGTTTCACTGGAAACATCAGACAAATAGAAGAACAGGCCAACAGAGATAAAAGATTGTGTTCACGTCAACATCGGGCAGCCATTTTCGAGAAGAAAACAATAAAACGGCAGAAATGTTGGAGAAGAAAAGTACACTTTAAGGAAATGAACTCTCTTTTTAAGCGACTTCTTTTGTTTGACCAATACGGCTACTGGTAACCATGGCGAGAGAACACTCCCCAGAAGTTTTTCTAACTTCAGTTTATTAAGCTACTACGCGTTGCACTAAACAAAATTTCGCTCCTGTGTTGCACTACATTAACCAGAAAAAAGAGCTCACTTACTCCGAGACTTTTTTGAAGAACTCTCGAGCTTGCAAAACTAACGTTTACGAGCCATGTTGGCAAAGAAAAGGTTCATAAACTTGTGTTAACCTCGCACCTCGAGTTAAACATGATCAAATCATTGTTCCCACAATTACAACTGTTCAATAGTCTGTGGTCTCGACAGATTTCTCGTTCACTTGTCCGGTTTAACAAACTCGTCGCGCGTAACTTGTACCTGACGGCAAGGGAATGTTCCAGTATATACTACCTCCACTGAATAGTTTGGAGGTGGATGTCCCACTGTTGGACATCCACGGGACTTTCTTCCTAGAACTTCTCGTGCTTTCACCCAAAAAATCATATACTTTGGTTTTTTAAACTCATAATTTGTCTTCAATAAGTGCGCACAGATTTTACACGAGCAGAAAAGATGGCCTCACGCGAAACGTTTTCATCGGCGAGGAAACAACACTTCCATTAGAACCATCGGCCGCACCCTTTTCAAAAAGCCTTCCATTCAAAGAAACCGCAAGACAGAGGCTTCCTCACAAGTCTCTCAAAGATCGTGACTTCCTGCATCTCTATTTTTGTTTAAAGTTACCAGGACAGCATTATCCGATTGTGCTGTTGACTGTGGGTAACGTTCGCCCATTTAATAAATTAGATTAAGCAAATGCGTCAATTACTGTAATATTCGTAAACACTTGTAATCCGGAAATGGCAAATTAATTTGCTTAAGAACGTCGCGTACAGAATGAGCACACGAACGCGTTACCGTTCAAAAATTAAAGGGCGTTATCTCGTGATGATAGTAGAAAAACTGTCTGACCTTGCTTAAGTTCGCCGCTATTGTTTAATCGTTAGAAGCAACACAACGCATCAAGTTCTCGTTTCTTCAAAAATGAACTCAAATTCAGATGCCTTTAAAAGGTATACACTTCAGAAGTGCATGGAAACAAAATGCTCTGCGCCTAGTGGCTTTGTTACTTTGTGGAGCAATGTCCCGTGTATAATCCTTATACTAATATTTACAGGCCTAACATTCATTGTTAAGTCCAAATTACAACTCCTGAGAAAGATCAATCGCTGCCCGATGAGACAGTCAACATATAAACTACATCCAAGCCAAAACCGGAAGAAGAATTACCTCCAACTGGGCTTTTATTAGTGTCGTCAATGATTTTGGCAGGCTTTGGAGAGAAACCAAGGCTTTTAGCATGAGATGTCGCTACTTAGGCTACTAGTAAACAGAGACGGCAGAATCTGCCATGAATCGATGGTACAATGTGCCAGAGTGAATGATCAAAGGAATTGTGTTGATGCTTTGCTTCCTAAAGCTTGGCTCAAAATCGCGCGCAACCTTTTTAAATGAACCAGACTAAACGAAACCAAACCCGATTGAGAAGTTATTTCACGCGTTTATCCCGCTCTAAGCTAAACTGAACTATTACCTATCCTAACTATGTTCAAGTCTGGAAATTCAGACTAAAAGAAATTGCCAAGACATCTTATGGTTTGTTTTCCCTACAGTGCCGTCGCTGAAGCATATTGGAAATGAGTACTGAATACACCAAATAGTGATTTTAGCACAGTTCTGACTTAGACACAACAAAGCCTGTTTGACAGAAGAGTTTCAGCGTCCCCGCGTGGGCAGTAAACCGCTACAATTTAGTATCAGCAGGGTCGAAGATAGGATAAATAAGCCAGCGTAAAAAGGAGCCAAAAACTGGCATCTCCAGCTGGTTTGTCCTTCGTCAGGAGCAACTCCTTTCAACAAAAACTGAGATAAGACACAGAACTAATTCAGATTGTGTTCAGATATTCCACCCAGAAATCCAATTTCTAAACAACATTGAAGCTATTACTGAAGTGAAAGATGATCTCTAAGGTGGTCCCCGGATCAAATTGAGTGAAAAGTAAGAACAATAAAACGTCATGTTGCGTCTTTTCTGTTGACTTTCCGGGAGCCCTCACTTGAGGGAAACCTTAACAATACGCCCACAAAATTGAATAAGCTTCCTGTTGGGCATCATCACGGTTGATAACTTGATAAGTTTGTTGTTTGCTTCTCTTGCACTTGAAACGCAAATTAGTTAGGATATAAAAATCATTTACGAGTCTTGAGTTTCCACTTAGAATCTAGAGTAGGCTTTCATTCATCGACTCTACGACTTGATTCACTAACACGGTAAGAACCGTCGGCCGGAGTCTCAGTTAACTTCAGAGCTACGCCGGGCAAGTTACTGTACGCAATTACTACAGTACGCGTTTATATAGCTGACGCTTTTTTTAAAGAAGCACCACTAGTTGATGCCGGAGTTTACATATCAACGAAGCGTTGACGTCACAGTTTACATTTATCACTGAAACACCTTGTGGTGACACACCTGTTAAGTTTTGGATGAGTTAGAAACTGCTTCTCCTTCGAAGGGCTCTAAATAGACTGAGTGGGGCATGTTAACAAAGACTTTGTTTAACTGGTATCACTTAGTGTGTAAAACGTTAGCAAAACAGGGTCCTGATTTGGAGACATCGATAGACCTATCAACGTAGCTCCCGATCCAGCATCCAGGGTGTAATCACACTAAAAACTAAGCCTTTTTACGCCACACAATCACGCTGCAACACGAAAGGGGAAGATAACTATCTAAAACGATAAGGAATTGTACTTGCTTGCTAATGCTCGAATACTAAATGTGATGTAAGCCTGTTCGATTATCTGGGACTCGGCTAAATTGTCTACACTCTACTTCAACATCTTGATCAAATAGTTCCACTGGAATTTCTATGATAAGCTACTTTATGTCAAAACGCGTGCACCCAAACATAACAAACTGACGTTCACGTTATTACAACAGAGTTTAAAAATACAAGCGTGCACTTTTGACACACTGTGCCGTTGAACGAGTATGAACATTGTTGCAAGCTGATGAGATCAATTTTGCTTCAAATAATAAGGGAAAGATTACAAAATCTACGCAGTAGAAACTTCGCAGACACTGGTACTATCAAAGCTGCTTACCGGTGAAATCACGGTTCGTTCACTCTGATATCAAAATCTCATGACTTTCTTAAGACTTCTCCGCAACCAAATGAGACAGAAGCTTGAACATCCTGAAGTGAAATGTCAAACCATACATGTTACCTATAAATAAAACCTTGCTAAAAATGACGCTAAATAAGCGTTTGTGTTTCTCCACGAAAACATTTAATTTAACATGTTTGTCTATTATTTAATTTTTCTGAATTTCCACGATGGGATTTTACGATACAGGATATCAACCATAATTCACTGATTTCCAACGTTCAAATATTTTGTTGTGGCGTACAAACACCTCGCAAGCCACACGAATTTTTGGATCTCATCAGTTTAGCTTTTTAAAACCCTTCCCTTGTTATTCTTCAGCCATCATTTGCGTTTGTTACCCTGGAATTTCGGGCAAAAGCGAAACCATTCCATTCTACAATAAAACACTCGCACAACAGCTAGAATTTCATCTTATTTTCCCCATTCCGAGAGCACTTATCAAACATTTGGTCATTCCTTTCACACAAATTTTACTTGCGTTTATGTATTTTATATCCCCAGTTTAACTCATGCTAATTAAAAATTCCGAAGTTGGCCGGTAGAAAAGGAAAAAGAAAAAAAGTGCAAAACCCGTTGGTGAGCGGGTCTCGAACCGCCCCCCAGTTTCCAGACGCAGAACCTAAATATAAACGACGGCAAGAAAGCCGCCGTTTACATTCAAGCACTGCGTCCTACTCACTGAGCCACCAGGGACGGGACTTGAAAACCGCCCAAAATTAGCTACAAGTACGAGCTGCGCTCTATTGTTTCCTACCTTATGATTTATTCATAGCCCGTGCAAAATCTGGCGTACTTTACCAAAACAAATCGCTCTATTTCCGGTTATCCACACAACTTCCGGCGAGATCATTATTAAAAAAATGAAGCCATTTCACCACCAAATTATCTTGTAGCTTTCAAACCGCATATTACGTATCAATCAATGATTTTCTGAGTAATATTAAAATATTTTTCACTAGGAGGTTTATGCAGTAAACAGCAAAAAATGCTGAGAAATTTCACCTTCTCGGAGTTTGGTATTTTACTATCTCAACACGGATAATTCTCTTTTGCCATTATCCCGCGACAAGTTGCCAAAAGGATATCAAAAGATCAAACCAGGGACGACTCACTTTAGCGACTCTAGTACAAGGATCACTGAACTCAACCGACTCAAGTACCAACCTGTGCAGTCATGACTTGCTCACTCCCGTATAACCAGTCCATCACTTTTTGAAAGCTCTTCCAGGTCCACATGTCATTACACTTTGGACTTGGCAAACCCTGAAATGTTCCACCATAACACAAACATGTTACCTATGCAAAGATCTAATTTGGCAGTATCTTCTCACTTCTATTTATTTTCCGCAATTTCCAAGACTAGAATTCCACCATAACTGGCTGATTTTCCTGAGCGATGTTAAAATATCTTGTTGCCGCGTACAAACACCTTGCCGGCCACTCAGTTAGCACCAAGTTTTCCATCTCAGTATTTCAGGTCGTCAAAACATCATCCTTTTCCCTGATATTCTTCAGAAATTGTTTCCGTTTTTTAGTCTCCAATTTCGGACACAAGCGAAGCCGTTCAATCTGAAATAAAATGCTTGCAGATGACCTACAATTTTATCTTTCTCTACTCATTCGAAGAGCAGAAAGAAATTCTTGACTCATTCCTCCAACACAAATTTTACTTGCTTTTATCTATTTTGTATCGCGAGTTTAAATAATGCTAACTAAAAATTCCGAAGTAGTGGGGGTCTAGAAAAGAAAAAAGAAAAAAAGTGCAAAACCCGCTGGTGAGCGGGTCTCGAACCGCCCCCCAGTTTCCAGACGCAGAACCTAAATATAAACGACGGCAAGAAAGCCGCCGTTTACATTCAAGCACTGCGTCCTACTCACTGAGCCACCAGGGACGGGACTTGAAAAGCGCCCAAAATTAGCTACAAGTACGAGCTGCGCTCTACTGTTTCCTACCTTATGATTTATTCATAGCCCATGCAAAATCTGGCGTGTTTTACAAAAACAAATCGCCCTATTTCCGGTTAACAACACAACTTCCGGCGACACAACTATTGTAAAACGTAATCCATCTCAGCATTATTTTCTCGCTTTGAGCACCGCAATTGATAGCTACCGTAATTTTTTTTTGCTTTTTCTTAATACTTTGTGCCACAGCAACGTTCCGAACTTTTTTCGCTTCAGCCAAAACATTTATGAAAAGAACTACGGAACTTATGCACTATATTGACTATTTAACACCGAAAAGGCTCAGTTATCAATGCATCATTGACTGGACATTTTTTGTTGGACAAACCACGACACATCTTGCCTATTACAGTGCGCTACAGCAACAAGGCTTCATCTATTGACAGCCTCAACCTAGGGACAAATAAATTTCAAGACCATCTACCTACCAGTGCATTCATGGTTTGTCCACTCTGTGCATATTAAATTCCACCTCTTTTTCAAGACTTTTCCAGAGCCATAATAGACAAAACCTTGGACTTGGGAAACCCTGAAATACATTTATTACACCATAAGACAAACATGTTACCTTCCAGTAGAATCAAACGCTCCTGTGAGCCAACTCATTCAGTCTTTTTAGCAACATGGTATTAGTGGGAAATATTGTGTCGCATTATTTCCGGTTATCAACACAACTTCCAGCAGCAACAACTCTTTGCTAGGTGGCCATTGATGATTATGAAATATTTTGTCATAGAACTGTGTCAACGGGCAGTACACACAGACTTTGTTCTCTTTTTCCCTTACAGTCCCCAGTCAAAAGATTTTGGGAAAACAACTCTGGGCTTGTAGTGAAAGAGATGGTGAATTTTGGAAATATCATTATATGCAATAAACAGCAGAAAATGCTGAACATTTTCACATTTAGGAGGTTTGGTATTTTAATAGTTTCAGCATGGATAATTTTCAGTTGGATCATTGATCAAACATTGTTCATATGATACACCATTGGGCGAATGAAACCCCGTCTATTCAGGGACCGCGGAGCAAGGTGAAACGTGGGAGGGCTGACAATTGAAAATAATTTTTTCATATTGAAAATAGAAAAATTATTTTACTTATTTTTCTTTTTAGCGCAAAAAGTGGGGGCCGGGGGCGCAAAAAAAGTGGTGGGGCTGCGGCCTTACCAGCCCCTCCCCCTCCGCGGTCCCTGCTATTATGCAATACCAAATGGCAACCCCGACCTCAAACCCCCAGGAATGGTGGGGAAATTCACAAGAGCATCTACACAATTGACAGGATTGACCTCAGCCCCCAGGGTAGACTTGGAGGGTAATTGCCCTTTCCCTTAAGCTGACAAGGAAAGATTATTCAAGCCCAAACAACTCACTTCAATTTTACAATAAAAGAAGTCAAACACACCGTACCATTCTCCACAGAAAAAAAATCACACATACTTTGACATTTTATAAAAAACATGAACTTTAACATTTTTAAACACATCTTGGATAGATAATAACAGCAACAAGTAGATCAGATTGACCTTTGAGATACATGAAATGATCTACAAATCTACCACAGAAAGATATAGACACTTATAAGTTCAAGAAAGCTTGTGCATAGCTTTAAATGATCACTCCATAGACTTCATTTGTTGTATGTTTTGATTCCCCAATGTATATCACATGGACGTAACCAAGGGAAATCTTATTCTCTTTAAAAATTGGGCATTTTCATGTTTGCATGCACTCATCATTTCCAACAAGACAAAGGATCTATGGCCACCATGGTCGTGGTAACGTTTCTTCTTTCATCAGTCGCGCAACTGACGCTGACCACTCCCACCCCCAGGGTACAAGAAGCTGTAGATTTTTGGTGATGTCCCATGGACTGGAGCACAAAATGAATGTAAAATCAATATATTTTCCCCACAGTTGCCCCGTGAAATCCACACTATCAATGGGAGTTTGGGGTTGGGGTTGCAATTGGCTACTGCATTGCACTGAGCTTTGTCTAGCCCCAAGTTGTCAAATATGTCAAAAGAACAATCCTGACCAAACCTGGAGGCAAATAATAATTCTACAGACCCTACTCGTATCAAATATACCTACCAGTGTGTTCAGGCTTTGTCCACTCTTTATCCATTAAAATGCCATTACTTTTTCCAGACTTTTCCAGAAGGTCTTGCACTTAGGAAACTCTGAAATGTTACACCATAAGACAAACATGTTACATTCCAGTGGAATCAAAGGCTCCTGTCAGCCAATTCATTCAAGCATGTAACTTAGTATCAGAAGAAAATGCTGTCACACTTTGTCCAGTTATCAACACAATTTCCACACAGCAATAAATATCATAACAAACTATGTGGCATCTCTGCAAAACCTGATTTGTAGCTTTGAATCAAATATTTGAATGCTATCGTGGATGCTAGTCTAAGTGATATAATATTATAAGTAGTTTGTGTCGTAGCAATTTTTCCACAGGTGGTGAACACAAACATTACAATGGTTTTCTTTTACATTCTTCAGCCAAAAGAACTGTCAAAAGAACCACGGGATTTACGCACTAAACAGCTAAATATTTTGGGTGGACGCGGTTTAGTATTTAATGACTTTCAATTTTAGTTGCCAGTGGATCACAAATTGAACATTCTTTCTAGGACAGGCCAATAGATAACTCACCTCTCATGGTCTGGGCATGACCTTTGAGACCCTGGTACTAATGCTGCATTCAGGGTTTGTCCATTTTCTGTAATAAAATCCCATGACTTTTTGACGCCTTTTCCAAGACCATGCAAGACAAAACTTCTGACTTGAAAAGCCCTGAAATATTACACCATAAAATACATGTTACTTTTCAATGCAATCAAAGGCTCCTGTGAGCCAACTCATTCCTGTATTTATCAAGACAATATTAATGGCAAATCATTCATTCGTTTCTAATGAAGCGGGCAAGTAGTTCTTCGAGGTCTTTGGTAATGTGCCCCTTTATGATGCGCATCTCCCATCAAAGAGTCAATAGATAAAGGAAGCTGTGAGCTGCAATTGAAGGACTGTATGCATAACCTCATAAGTAACTTTTGTTTCGTTTCCTTGCATTTGGTTATTTTGTCAAATTGCACCAAAATTTGGAGCAAGAAATTGTTGTAGTCATGTGAAGGCAATTCCATGAAAACAGGCCAGCATAGTGTTTTCCTCATGTAGCACCTACTCTCTGCATGCAACCTGCAGCAATTACCACATCTACATTTACAGGGACCGCGTAGCAAGGTGAAAAGTGGGAGGGCTGACAATTGAAAATAAGTTTTTCATATTGAAAATCGAAAAATTATTTTAATTATTTTTCTTTTTAGCGCAAAAAGTGGGGGCCAGGGGCGCAAAAAAGTGGTGGGGCTGCGGCCCTACCAGCCCCTCCCCCTCCGCGGTCCCTGATTTATTGCTCGAAATCTGCCTGCAATTTGACAAAATAACTAAAATAACAAACATTTAGTATGATGGTTATGCATACAGCCCTTCTATTAGACAGTCTATTTGCTGAAATAAACCTCGCAATCGAATAAGTGACACATGCATTACAGTCACAAGTACTGACTGCCATTAACAATGCAAACCAATGGTTGTGCAAGTTGAATCTAGTACTTAGTACGGATACATGTGTTATTTTTCTGCCCAAAACTTGGAATACCATCTCAGCAAGACAGTATGGGGTACAGCAGGGGGTGGTAAATCTAATGTCACAAATGCGTAATTTGTACAAATGCCCGATTAGAGAGCTGACTTATCTCATCCACTTGGAGGAATAACTCTCTCAGAGATTTGTTTCAGTTAAAAACCAGCGTATGATGGGTACTACTGCACCCTCTGCCGAGTAACACTTGGACAGAGTATTTTACCCTATTTGAGCTAACAGGTTTCATGAGGTAAAAACATGATGGAGAGTTTTCAGAGCTGCTCAACCATTCAGTTGAGAGAAAAAAAGCATTCTAAAGCTAGGAAATTTAGGGGTGAGTTCGATTCACCTTATATAAAAAATAAACGATTATTTGGAGATAAAATTAGCGAGATGTCATCATATGCTAAAAATCAAACTAAGCTGAAAATCAATGAATAAAACGATAAACGAATTTCAGTCACCAATTCGAGTAAAAATCCACCGCGGTCGAGGAATTCTTGTCCAAAAAGATGGCAGTCTTCAAAAACACATGGCTTGTGTTGTGATTCCTGTGTAACCTTTCCTCTTGTCCACGCGCGTGAAAGTGTGTCACGCAAAGAAGTAAACATTTAGCAGGATTTTCAATGCGTGACTTCTATTTATTTTTCTCAAATTTCGCCGGTCGAAGTATTCAATACGGCAATTTGAATCACTTTATCAATGCAAACATTTCATTTGGCGATGCCAACATTCAATTTCGCAACGTAAACATTTCGTTCGACAAGCGGTTCAAACATTGAAACATTCGATTTACCGATCTAAAGCTTCAATGCGGACATTGGAAAATTCTACATTCCATCAGCGGTTCAAACATTGGAACATTCGATTCGGAGACTCCTCAATCTCAGTCGCTTCGTTGATCTCAGCATTCGTCTCACCATGCGTCGGAGTCTGGGAAGGAGAACCTGTCCCAGATCTCTCTCGGTCTCTCCGTTTTTTGTTTTTTCTTTTTTAAAGCCCGAAATTTGCTGTGACCACAAGGCCAGCCACGATGGCTAACCACAGAACTAATACCCTATCTGTTTTACAGGATACCATATAAAGCTATAAAGCTTAGATCATTCACAAGGTGCTTATATTTACTAAGGCCAACGCTCAAAACGTCACCAGACTTTCATCAAATATACACTGTCCGATCATCCACTATAAATGTCATTTGTACTTTGTTGTTGTTTATTTTATTTTCCGACTATGCTGTAAATTACTTCTTTGTTCTAGACGTAGGGTCAATAAAATATATATATTGAAAAACAAAAAAGACATCTAAACTGACGATAAATAAGCGTTTGTGTTTGGCCACGCAAACATTTCATTCAACATGACTTCTACTTATTTTTCTGAATTTCCACGACCCTCGAATTCAACCATAGTTCACTGATTTTCCTCAGCAACGTTAAAACATTTTGTTGCTGCGTACAAATACTTCGCGAGCCAAACCAGTTTTTCGATCTTCGTATTTAAAGCTTTTAAAATCCCTTTCCCTTCAAATTCTTCAGCCATCATTTGCGTTTCCTACCTTAAATTTCAAACATATTCGAAACCTTGTAGTTCTGCAATAAAATGCTCGCAGATGACTAAGAATGTCATCTTTTTTCCCACATTCCGAGAGCACTTATCAAACTTTTCGTCATTCCTTTGACACAAATTTTACTTGCGTTTATTTATTTTATATCGCCAGTTTAGCTCATGCTAATTAAAAATTCCGAAGTTGGCCGGTAGAAAAGGAAAAAGAAAAAAAGTGCAAAACCCGCTGGTGAGCGGGTCTCGAACCGCCCCCCAGTTTCCAGACGCAGAACCTAAATATAAACGACGGCAAGAAAGCCGCCGTTTACATTCAAGCGCTGCGTCCTACTCACTGAGCCACCGGGGACGGGACTTGAAAAGTGCCCCAAATTAGCTACAAGTACGAGCTGCGCTCTATTGTTTCCTGCCTTATGATTTATTCATAGCCCGTGCAAAATCTGGCGTCTCTTACCAAAACAAATCGCTCTATTTCCGGATATGAACACAACTTCCGGCGAGATTATTAAGAAAATTTAGCCATTTCATCACCAAATTATCTTGTAGCTTTGAAACCGCATATTTCATATAAATCAATGATTTTCTGAGTAATTTTAAAATAATTTTCACGATGAGATTTATGCAGTATGCACTAAAAAGCAAAAAACGGTGACAAATTTCACGTTCCCGGAGTTCGGTATTTTATTATCCCAACCTGGATAATTTTCAGTTGCCATTATCCCGCGAACAGTTGCCAAAAGGACAACGAAAGAACACCCATAGACAGTCCAAACCAGGGACGACTCACTTTAGCGACTCTAGTACAAGAATCACTGAACTCAACCGACTCAAGTACCAACCTGTGCAGTCATGGCTTGCTCACTCCCGTATAACCAGTCCATCACTTTTTGAAAGCTCTTCCAGGTCCACATGACACTAAACCTTGGACTTGGTAAACCCTGAAATGTTCCACCATAACACAAACATGTCACCTATGCAAAGATCTAATTTGGCAGTATCTTCTCAATTCTACTTATTTTCCGCAATTCCCAAGACTAGAATTCCACCATAACTGGCTGATTTTCCTGAGCGATGTTAAAATATCACCAAGTTTTCCATCTCAGTATTTGAGGTCGTCAAAACATCATCCTTTTCCCTGATATTCTTCAGAAATTGTTTCCGTTTTTTAGTCTCCAATTTGGGACACAAGCGAAGCCGTTCAAAATGCTTGCAGATGACCTACAATTTTATCTTTCTCTACTCATTCCAAGAGCAGAAAAAAAATTCTTTACTCATTCCTCCAACACAAGTTTTACTTGCTTTTATCTATTTTGTATCGCGAGTGTAAATAATGCTAACTAAAAATTCCGACGTAGTGGGGGTCTAGAAAAGAAAAAAGAAAAAAAGTGCAAAACCCGTTGGTGAGCGGGTCTCGAACCGCCCCCCAGTTTTCAGACGCAGAACCTAAATATAAACGACGGTAAGAAAGCCGCCGTTTACATTCAAGCACTGCGTCCTACTCACTGAGCCACCAGGGACGGGACTTGAAAAGCGCCCAAAATTAGCTACAAGTACGAGCTGCGCTCTACTGTTTCCTACCTTATGATTTATTCATAGCCCGTGCAAAATGTTGCATCTTTTAGCAAAACAAATCGCCCTATTTCCGGTTATGAACACAACTTCCGGTGGGATTATTATTATTAAGAAAATTTAAGCCATTTACCACCAAATTATCTTGTAGAAATCAATGATTTTCTGAGTAATATTAAAACTATTTTTCACCATGAGATTTATGCAGTACGCAACAAATTTCACGTTCGTTCAGGCGGTTTGGTATTTTATTAGTCTCATGACGGAGAATTTTCAGTTGCCAGTAGATCATCGACGGAACACTGATTGTACCACAGACCATTAGACGCCCAGCTCTTACAGTGAGCTTTATCCCGCGACAAATTGCCAAAAGGATAGCGAAAGAACAAACACCTATAGACAGTCCAAGGTCCGGGCACATATAACTTTAGAGGCACTTATAGTATCAAGTCACCTACCGGGACTTGGACTTCCGTCGTTTCGCCACTTTTTAAAAGCTCTTCCAGGCCAAATGAGACTGAACCTCGGACTTGGGAAACGCTAAGATGTTACACCATGAAACAAAGATGCGTTTACGTTAGTTCACCCAAAGGCCTAATCTGGCAGAATGCTTCCATGACTTTCAGTTGTTTTCCTGAATTTCCAGGCTCGGGTTTTACAATACTGGAATTGCAACATAACTGACTGACTTTCCTGAGCGATGTTAAGATATTTTGTTGTGGCGTACTACAAATACCTCGCCGGCCACTGAGTTAAATCAGTCAGTCAAGACTTCGAGTTCTTCATCTCAGTATTTCAGGTGTCCCTTGCAGAGCAATTATTAGCGTTTGTTAGCCTGGAATTTCGGACACAAGCGAAGCTTTTTCAATCTGGAATAAAATGCTTGCAGATGACCTAGAATTTTATCTTTTTCCACTCATTCCGAGAGCAGGAATCAATTCTTTAGTCATTCGTTCGACACAAATTTTACTCGCTTTTATTTATTTTGTATTGCGAGTTTAATTCATGCTATTAAAAACTAAAAATTACAACTAGCTTGGGCGAACAAAAGGAAAACAGAAAAGTGCAAACCCGCTGTTTTCAAAACAGTGTAGCACAACAAGCATTCATGCAAACATGCTAAACAGGATTAACCGCATCACTACCCCTGGGTGATGAAGGAAAGCGCAAAGAAGTCGGCAACTTTCAGAGACCTGGCAATTCTTGAGCTATTTGCCTGAAATCCTTCCTTAATCTTGTTATCCTACTTAGCGACGTGTGTCAAGGTCATAAAAAAAACTCCAAAGATTCCCAGAGGCGTCTATTCTTTTACTGGAAACCTCCATAAAGACAACTTTCCCGATCGTAAACAACTCGCCGTAGTTTTATTCATTTAGTTGTCCGACAGTCAATCTTAACGTAATGTTGACATCCGAAACTGACGTGGATACGGAATTGGAATCGAGCTCATTACGTAATGTAAATGACATCCTCCAAGTTTGTTTCACCTTACGAGCAAGAGAATTGATCTTGAAGACCGTTTTATAAACACTGAAGGTAACAAAATTGCAAGACTGGATCCCACCAAATACTTAGGTATCATCATCAAACAATAACCTGTCATGGCAACCTCATATAAAGCCATTTCATCCAAAATTGCTAAATCTGTTGGAATCATTATCATGTCAAATGATGACCGCTTTTTTCTTACTTATGCTCTCTACACGCTATGCAACTCCTTAATACGCGTTCAGTACCCCCAATACTGTTCTATTATTTAGGTCTCCACACATTCATCACATTTACAACCCTCTTTTCGTCTTCGGAGAAAAAGCTATTAGAATCATAACACATTCTCCACCGCGTGCACAAACCTATCTGCTCTTTAGCACGTTGAAGACAATCAACATATTTAATAACCATAAACATCAAGCCCCTAGTTTTATTTTCGTTCACACGTAGACTGAAGTTCCTTCCCCATCCTCTTTCATCTCTTTTCAAGCTTAACTCTGACAGTCACCAACACCTCACGAAGCAAAAAGGCAACGTACATATGTATTCCCTCGAATACTCTTCTTCACTTCGCGTACAAGGTCCTCAAATTTGGAAATGAAGACATCCCCTTTCGCTAAGTAATTCGATTACAATCTCAAATTATAGACACAAACTCAGACATTACTTTCGATCATTGTGAATTCTTACAAACTTAATTACGGTTCTTTTAATTAATGAATTAATTCAATTACTTATTTCAAGATTGTTTTTCTCTTGTAAATCGGTAGCACATCTGGATTTCTCGTTTGACCTGTGTAATACGAGCTTGTTGCTTCGGCATCTAAATGTAATTAGTAGAAATTCACTCCTGTAACTTAATTGGTTCGCTACTCGCTATCTATCGCGTGATAGATAGTGAGAAGTCAAAAAGCCGTCGTTTTGAACAAAAACAGCTTCTTCAAATCTTAAAATCAATAAAAATTGGAATGAATTCGAAGTTAGTATGTGAGTGGATTTCTACGAAAACAATTAGACTACTGGTTCTCGTTTAGTCAACTCTGAAGATTGGCCCAGTATACACCTTATTCCAAAATGGCCGCCATTTTAATATTCCCTTGTTTTTACTCAAATTAGCCCTTGTTGCCCCGTTCAAGATGAACTATTCTTTTCAATTTTGAGCTTGAGAAAGAGGCATCGAGGGCTAACTTGAATCAAAACAAAAGGATCTTAAAATGGCAGCCATTTTGGAATAAGGTGTATAAACAAGCATTTCTTTCTCTGACAATCACATAGAAAAGTAAAATGAATGTTGATGCGTATACTGTATCTAATCTTACATTTAAAAAAATAAGCCGTTCTATTCTAGGGTCATTTTCGTTACTCAAAGTTAATTACTTAGATAGACTTAACATTGGAATTACTTTTGACAATTTCCGATGTTTGTTTCACTGATATTCCCGTCGTACATGTTAGCCAATGTAACTGGATTACTCAACTGAGATCCCATCTATACAGCAATGGGGGCCCACTAGCGTTATCCACCTTTTCAACAACCGAAGCATGAAGTACAAAAATGTCTATTGTTATCAACTTCCCTTGCTCGCAACAGACAAGCTGGAGGCGTGGCAGGTTGCCGGAAAAATGCATAAGGAAAGTCTAGAACTTTCTAATGGCAATGTCCCATTCTTGTCATCGAAATGAAGTGGTGAAAAAAGTACTTAGCTTGTTTACATGTTACAGGAAATCCACGGAACAATAATGCAGGGGGTTCCAAAAGGAATCAGACATGACAGGAAGCGATGAAGAAAGTGAAAGCAGCCAGCGATGGCGACAATGGATCCGAACTGGGCTTTTGTTTAGTCTGGCCCCGGTTGTTCAAAGCTTGAATAAGTTACTATCCGACAGTTTTAACATCTGTGAGATTTTCCTAGTA
This sequence comes from Astreopora myriophthalma, assembly GCA_014634185.1. NCBI lineage: Eukaryota > Metazoa > Cnidaria > Anthozoa > Scleractinia > Acroporidae > Astreopora > Astreopora myriophthalma. The sequence goes on from BLFK01000908.1 coordinate 256,353, forward strand.
CCACATGTCACCAGGAATATACATGTGTGCGTACCTAAGTACGATAAGTACGAGAGAGTAAGAAAGCCTTGGCAAAAGTTTAAACTTCAAGAATATTTTAAAAGCTGAACAGTGACTTATCCACTGTAAGTGTATAACCCTGGCATAGACTGTTTCATTCCATCCAGGTGGAGCAGCAATACTTCCTTAACTTTCTAGTATGCCACATGGCTAGTGAAAATTGTTTTGCAAACATGTCCTCGTATTGTGAACTTGTTTTTTTTTTAGTCACTGCACGTCTGACCTTGCCAAGGAAAACCTGTTGTTTTTGGCTCTATGTTGTCCGACAGTGGCAATTCTGCAAAAGCTGGTTAAGAGCACTTATGGGTCAAGTTCAGTCGGATGAAAATATCAAGTTCTTATGTGCAAATGCCAGTGAGTTTGACAATCATGAATTAATGAAGTACGAGGACCTTAATTGGATCCGCGAAACTTGGTTGTATACTTTCAACCGCGGCAGTATTTTTAATCAGCATAATTTTAATCTAGTCAGCATTGTTTTGGCTCTTTTTTGCGCTAACCGAGAAAAGACGGCTGCTGCATTCTTTTTTCGGTAATGTAGAGCAGGGATGGATTGATGTTTCTTAATAGAAAACACGAATTTCCAGAGAACAAAGCTGATTGAAAGCCAATGGCATTCCCGTCTATACAAAGTAAGTCACAGAAAGTAGCTAATTATTCATTATAATCAGACTGCCTGTTAACTTATATGTTATACTATTCAAATCAGGCTGCACTGTCAGTTCGACTTTACGTCAGTTGGCACTGTCTATTAAGTATTTCAGAGCCGGTTTTCACTTGAATGTCGAAGGACATTACGCGATTGCTCTATGATTGGAGCAAAAAACTTGTGCGAACTTTCAAACAACTGCGACCCTCGCCCATCTCGTTTTCCCGCGCTTAGCGAAGGCTGAGAGTGATGACGTCGCAATTTGTTTTAGTTTGCATTTGATTGGTCGAAAAGTTCGCGCTATCTTTATCACTAGCAAAACTGATCACTATATGCTACTACTGTTATACGAAATTTTTATCATTGGGTGATTCTAAGTTAGGTAAAAACACAATGGATGAAAGTAGCACAGATAGAAATCTACAGCCAGAGGCCTTGATGAGCAATAGACAGCCAGTAGGGTCACGAAAAATAGGTTAAGGCGGGGGTACACCCCAATTCTAATTTTAAGTTACATTAAATCTTCACGATTTCTTATTTCTCAAAATTGTACTCTTTTGAGGAAAACTAGCTCCTCCCAAATATACACACAAATCATCTAAAATTTTACAAAAACCGCAAAACATCCATTCGTGTTTTGAGCTTAGGGTTTTTAGCATTGCTTGAAACGCGAACGAGACATTTGCATGAAAACCGATTTTAAACGACGGAAAAACGGCTTTCAGGTTTACCCCCCGCCAGACCATCTTTGTTTTGGCTAATAGAGCTACGGGGTGTACATGACCATTGGCGGATCCAGACCAAGAGCAAAGGGGGGTGGGGGGAAGGTCGGGGCCCTCTCCCCCCCCCAAAAAAAAGTATAATAGTGACTAGGCCTTAGGGTATAGGCTTAAGTCGAAAAATAGGGGCGGGGGGCGGGCCCTTCGGGCCCCTCCCCTGGATCCGCCACAGATGACGAAACGAGAGAGCTAGAGAGTTCACGGTAGGTCTTTTAATTGCCCACATCGCACGCAAATTCGCCGGAATAAAAAACTGTCAATGAGCTGCCGTTTTGAACACCTTTGATTTAAACGTGACACAGAATGTAGCTCCGATGCCAAAAAGGAATTAGATTAAGAAAAAAAATGTCCGTATCACATGAATAATGCACGTATACCCTGAAGCCTTTGCCTCACTGATCTGCTGTTTTGCACACTCCTGATTTAAACGTGACGCAGAATGTAGCTCCGATGCCAGAAATTCAGAATAAGATGAAGAAGAAAAACGTCCGTATTTCATGAATAATGCACGCATATCCAGGAACCTTTTTCCCATTGATCTGCACGTATACGTGATTAGATCATTAAGCCGGGTGATAATCTCCACGTTCCTACCCTGCGAGCCGGCAGTGAATCCTCGTCTCATATCTGCTTTGGCAGCGCTTCCAAAGCTGGTAAGAAACAAGAAACCACACTGAGCTCGCAGGATACCACGTTCCCGATTATTGGCTGATCTATTTCGCGAGGGGTAAAATCTCGAGCCGGCATACGGTATGAAGACAGTTAGCCATTTGTAAGTGTCTGACTGAACTAATCGTGACCCAGTGACCGGCCTATTCAAAGAAATTGGTATAAGAAGCTACTTTTCGCCTGGTTTAGCACAGATGGTTTCGAAACGAGGAAATGTTATGGCCTGGCTTCCAATGTTGTTCAATATATGAGCAAATTATAAGAGAGCCATATATATAGAACAGTAACATGTAACAATTAGTCCATGAGCGCTTGTTGTCATACGAGAGGATGGACAGCTAAAGAGGGGCACAGCCCACAAAATATAGATAAATGTTAATTGTTATGGCTCCCCTCTAATTTCGTGCTGATGCTTATTTGTAAGGCATGGTATATCAGCTCACAAGCCATGATGGCGAAGCTAATGAAAACTATGGAATTGCAACATCCAATGACACAGTTTTTAATAAAGAACAATATTGCATACTAATCGTCGTTCAAAACTACGCGGTATTTTAAGAACGCGCCCTTTTTTTTTTTAACCAAAGTTTGTTGGCGACACAGCTTCGTTTGTGTCATTTATTAAGAGATATCCACCTCTGATGACCCTCGGAGAAAATTGTATATTCTTCGATTAAATTACTTTTTTTTAAAATTTCTTTTGTCAGTATCTTTGGCTAATTCAGCGATATCTACACGATAAGAAACTTTTGATCACATTATCTGTACCGTTACATAATTGGGCCTGACGTATAATCCCCAAAATTTGAGTCCCAGTTAAGCAGCAAAAAATGCAGCTAAACTGAGCTTAAAGTTGTCTTTTCTCATTCCCTCCTTGAACACTTGCAATTTTAGCGTGAAATAACTTTGTTAGCTACAAACAGTTTTTGTGCTCCCCCGCACGTGTCACGTTGAGTTTCCTTGTAAAACAAAAGTTCACGTGCAGAAAACGACCTGTGAGCTGTAAGTATAGGCACGTGCACAAGGTAATGACCTGACAAGTTGCCGATAGCATCACACTCACAACGTTCTCTGTTTATATTATATAAAGCCTCTCTTTTTCTCGGCTAAAGAATTGTATAATAATAACAGATGGTTTGACAGTGCTAGTAGAAATAACGGATAAAACCAGAGAAAGACAAACAAATATGTTGGGTGTGTTAAAGATTTATAAATCACTGAAATAACATTCCATAAGCATTGTAAGCACGAAACATTTTTCTTCATACTTCCATGTTTTAGGTTTTTACTAGCGCATGCCAAATCACCTGACGAATAAATGTTAATGACATTAGGTAGTTTAAACTCCGCCTTGTGGATGAAATACCGGCCAAAGTGCGACGATATTTAATAAAAGTTGGAAAATATTTTGTGTTGTTTGTTTTCAGTCAATGTGTGTTGTTTGTTTTTTTCAAATTTTGACAAAACAGACTGATGTCAAAATCCCTATCATAGACTAGTGAGGTTGCTTTTTTCCTTAAATGATCAGAGATTTTGAGGACTGACCGGAAAAATCCTAAAAGCTTCATGGTGCATACAATCAGTCGTCAGTTTTAGAAACTAATTAAACACTGACGGCAAATGTCATAATGAGGACTTAACAGTTGAACTCTCTGCATTCCAATGACGTGATAGCTTTTGAGGAAAGAAGGTACTTCCAACAGTAAACTGCATTTTATTAGTTGTGAAAACTATTCAGTTTTTCTCCTGGCCTTTGTATTTTGCTGAAACTATACGACACACTGGCCCGTTTTTCTCTACCTATTTACCAACTGAAATAGCATTAGCATTTTTGAAAAGATGGCTTGATTTTTTTTTACGATGGATGAAAGATCCTTACAACAACGAATGAGAGCAATGACAGAAAGAAAAGAGGGGTAACAGAAATTTTCGCCCCAATCTTTGACTTCCTCTACCTCGGAAGGATGGTATTCTCCGAATGCTCTCCGTTGAGACGTGTTAACAGGGCATTGAATATTCGAGTAGAAGAGCAATTTGGTGGTATGCAGTATTTGTTCCGATGTGGGCACTTAGGTCAATCCAAGCCAGCTGAAATAAAAGAGGATTGCATTTTCCAGTTGCTGACACCAAAAAAAAAATTGTTTTTGATGTACCAAAACGTGCGAGTTCGTTATGCAACACACTATAAATTTGCTTTCACCCAAGATAAAATCTGATTCGAGTTCTGCCTGTCATAAGACAGAGATGTTTGAATTATAGAACTTTCTTCTTACAGAAATATTCACTGATGAAACCCACTTGACTCAAAGAGACCCGACGTTCTTAGATTCTAAACCAAGATTCCGCTAGTAAACTCCCACTGAGATAGCTAGCTTTTTAGCAAGGTACTCCATTACCTCATGCACGGGGAGCGAGGTGACTTATGAAACGCACTGACAAGGGAAATACTTTAAGAGATTTAGCGGCAGTAAGTAGACGAATACACAGATGTTATCTCGCGATATCTTTGAAACGATTACGTCACTTCAGTTCTTCCACGTGAAAATCCTTTAACACGAAAATTCGCGATGAAAAAGCTGTGAGAAGGTCACTCATTTTGTCGAGCGAGTCCGGTCGTAGGATGGGGCGAGGTTGTGACTAGCTTACGGCATCGCGCGTGGGCCGACCCGAATCGCGTCCCATTGCTATGTAAGAAAGACGTTTACTTAGTGTAACAGAAGAACACAAAAGTTTTGTCTGCCCCAAAATAGTTTAATAGCTTTTCAGAGAATACCTGCCAAATTGAACAGGAAACAGAGCCGAAAGGTCAAGTTCTCACAGATGCCATTCGTCAATCGGTAATCCCTTCATTATTTGGTCCGACTGAAAGGCTTATAAATAGCATTGCTTGCAGATCAAATGTAACAGATAGACATCTGCCTTTGCGCTGATCACAGCTAAGTTGAGATTCGGGTAAAAACGTGAGTGACCACTTTCACAGAAAGACTTCGTTCTGAAAACACGATCATATATTTTCGCCAAGTTCAAGACGCAGTTAACTAGAATGATGACAGAAACGAAGCCAAGAGAATGGGAAGACATCGCCTTTCGTTTATCAGGTTTGTGTTGCCAACAAATCGTTTTGTTTACGCAAGATTTCTAAACTAGGCAACTCTGAACAGACGATTCGCAAATTTTCTATCAGTTACTAACTCTAGCTAACCGTGTTGTTTCTCTTTCTACAGCACTTTGCGGAGGGTTTGAGAAATACGACATTGTGGAAGATATGGGATTTATCGCACGCAATCGGAGAAGGCATTCCCAAGGAACCGCAGACCCTAGACCTAATCTCGATGCCTTGCTAAGAAGAAAGTCGACTGAATCTACCGTGTCCACGGATTCCCAGGAAGAAGAAATACTAATTTCATCTTGTTCTGAGCCAGAGCTTGTGAAGTCAAACAGCCTGTCATTGAAGGAATGCAACAGAACTTTGAATAAGAAGACGACAAGAGTTATCAGTCCTCCAAAAACTATTTCCATGGACTTGGATTTGTCAACGTTCGACTTCACAGAGCTTCGAAGCGATAGTTTAAGTTCCACGAAGATATAAACAGTTTTACGCTGGATGCACAGTCAACTTGGACGGACCATAGTTACACCTATTTAAGGGAGAATATAATATTATACGTTTGTAAATATTCGTGAAATCCGCGAATACTGAAATAACATACAGATCCCACTGACGTTGTGAACTGTACGATCAACCGAAGGCGGAACTCTTGAAAGCCAGGAGAGACGAAATAGAGACAAAGATAAGTTATTAGTCAGTATTTGTCACGTTATGTGCTAAAATCCGTTACAAAAGTGACTCTAGAAGAAATCTGCCAGATTTATTCTCTTTCGTGCAGTATTCCTACCTATAGCCATGTGTTCTGTCTACTACAACTGAGCCTTATGAGAACATTGTCAGTTAAGGTCATGCCGACTTTAATCATCGAATACAAACTTAACCTACTATGCAATTACCGAGGCAGTTTTAAATCTTGCCACTGACACTAAGCGCGGGCTTTTTGAGCCATAATTGTTGTCAAATCTTCTGCAAAGAGTTTAGAAAATAAACAAAAAGTAGAAGTTTATCTCGAGGTCGAGTGTCTTAAGATGGGATAAATCACGATTTGATTCCTTGAGTTAATTGAAAGCCCCATAATGTAAAGTTCATTCTTGTGTTTTTGCGATTAAAGAATTGCCCAGAAAGAAACTTAAAGGAATTTTTCTTAATTTGTCAGGGTTTTTTTATCACGGGGACAAGTTACGAAAGTTTTCGACGGCAAACGATGAGTATGTGCACAGTAATGATCATATATCTATAGATACGTTTTTTTTTTCTCAGGACAGCACGGTATTCATTCCGTCGCAATCACAAACAGCATTGACCTTGTCACAAAAAAATACCCGCACAAAAACGTTGAGCTAACTAAATGCTGTTTTGTTTCAAGCATTACGTAGAGCCACATACACGCGAAAATCGTGCCAATGGCGAACAGCGCAGGAAAAGACCTTTCCAAAATGTTCCGAGTATTTCCTGATTAAGACGTCAATGTGGCATTTTGACCCAGGGAACTCAAGTCAAAGCTTGGGAGTGCGATCTCTCAGCTTGATATTAATTTTTTGAGTCTTTGGCTCAGAACCCAAAGTGTTCCCATTCCAGCGATTTGAGCCGGGCTCTCGATGAGTACCCTCCTGGGAAGTTGTTTATGCAACACAAGCTGACAAAAACTCTTCCACATGTCGAGGTTAAACCCCAAAGTGTGACGCATTCAAGGAGCACTCAGCTTCATGGATCCATGGAGGTATTGTTTGTTACGCTGTGGTGTACGAGGTGGTTCCAGCTTTTGATTCTCAGGATGAAGTGCTGAAATGTGACCAATCAAATGAAACCTACTGAGTAGTACTTTCCTATAGTGCTGTTTATTATGCTGTACAAGGTGGTTCTAACTTTTGAGTCTGTGTGTGTAATCCTAAAGTGTGACCATTCAAAGGAAAGCTACTGAGTAGCACTCTCCATTGGTGCTGTTTGTTAAGAGCCTGGGTGAAATTCTTAACTGTGACCATTCAAATCAAAGGTACTGAGCAATACTTTCCTATAGTGCTGTTTATTATGCTGTACAAGGTGGTTCCAACTTTTGATTCGGTGAACGAAATCCTAATGTGCTATTACCATTTAAATGAAAGCAATATTTCCTTTCGGTGCTCAGTGCTGATTAAGCTAAACAAGGTGATTCTACCTTTTGAGTCTGTGGATAAAATCCTAACATTTGACCCCTCTGAGAAGTACTTTCAGTGGTGATGTTTATTACATAATGCCGCGTTATAACATGCTTCTGTAACTGATTTATTTGTTGTAACTCCAAATGAAGTTAAATTTAAAAAAGTTCCTTGCATAATACTCTTACGTCGTCAATTTTGCTTCCTCAGTATCAAAATTATGTAATTGCTGTAACTCCATGCAGATGAATTAAGAAGTTCCTTACGTCATACTTTTGCTTCAGTCCTCATCAAAATTTTATCGTTCTTCTGGATCTTTATTTTGAGTGCTCATAACAGGGTTAATAACGCACACCGGTTTACGGCACCGCCTGAATTAACATACTTGTTTCTCTTTTCTCGAGTTACAAAGTCTAAGATGCTTGTGGAACTGTTTCACCAGACCAGACGGTCGATTTAAGGGCAAATCTGCCAAGATCATACCTTATGACTTCAACAAGTGTTTAAAACTCGAGAGGAATGGCTCCAGAATATTCTGTAGGTCGTTTGATGAAGCAATCGAATTGAAGCACCAATGAATGTTTCCGTTATCCATTAATTTTCTTGATGCGGTCGAAGGAAGAGAGTTTATGATGAGAGTTTTAGCCAAAAAGATAGATGTATTGCTGTGCGATGGTCCACCATGGCAAAAAACTCTGTCAGCACCGTTAATTCTTTAGTGTCAGTTCCAGTCCAGAACTATTTCCTAATCCCCGCTTTGCTAGACCAGCCGAGGACCGCGTAAAACCCGAGTAATTTAGAGTTCAATATTATTGACAAGCCTTGAACGGTTTATTCCTCAACTTTTTTTATAACTTAAGCAAATTATATCGTTGCACTTTAATTTCACTACCAGAGTCAAGTGTCAAATCCACGTTTACATAATTTGCTTTCGCCTTGAAACTACTCCGTGCCATCATCCACTGAAATCAGCGAGAGCAAACGAGCTGTAATTTCACTAAATTATGTTCCTCTTTCTATACATTTCTGCGAATAATTTTGTTTTTGTTTGTGTTTACACAACAGAGTCGTTCTTCTAGAGAGAAAGAAGGATGAAATCCGTCTAGTCACATGGTTGTCTCCGAGCCTTTTAATCCGGATTAGCTGAGTGTATCTGTATCCACGCAGGGCCAATATTTTTCGCTTAGCCATACTTCTTCGCTCAGCCATTCTTCCTCAAATATTTAGCATTGGTTACAATTTTCTTTGGATCTTACTATGATTATGCTTTTTATGGTTTAATTGACTGTTGTATCGACGTAAACGAAAGTGATGAAAACGAGGAGTTATAAAGATTCATTGACCTTTCAAGAAGACTTTCGATCATACGGCCTTAAACTTATTCACAATCGTTGTCTTAGCTACGGTGAACTCTTAGTTCTTGATTGACTGTTACAGAGACGTGGTAGGCGAAAATAATGAAAACAAAGCCGCGAAAACGGAGTTTGTAAGATTCCTGGCCCACAAGACTTTCGATCACAGTACTTTTCATTGGCCACCTGTGTCTGAGGCTAAGGTGGAGTCGGCCCTATCAAAGGGCTTCCAGCCTGCAAATGTCTTAACTTGCTACTATTAAAACAAATTAATCATGACCAGAAATCAAAGAAGTGAGGGAAATAAAGGCATCGATAGGAAATAAATCGTATTATACACGTATTCCGGGACTCTGTTGCATCTACCATTTTCTCAGATCATCGGAAGTTTTACTGAAAGAAATTAAGTTTTACTGCAATTCGAACTCACTGAATTAGCTCACTTAGTTCATGCGAAACTTATTCTTTAGACACGCATGTTGACCCGTTCGCAAAGGAAATGGTCTAGGAAGAAAAGATAAGACCTCATTACTACATCCTGGCATGGTCATTATTGATGGAAATGGCTTTCTGAAAATGTGGCTGATAAGGCTCGGCCTCTTTCTTTCGTAGCTTAAATAGCCTGCGTAGCTACCGGTTTTGTCCGAGCGAACGAACAAGCAAGCGGCGAAGCGGCGAAGCCGCGAAAACGAGCGGCGAAGGCACGAAGGGATTGGGGCTTGCTTGTTCGTTCGCTTGGACAAAACCGCCAGCTACGGAGGCTAAAGCTTAAATGAACCTAACAACTAACGAAGATTATAACCGTGACAAGCAAAATGCTTTTTAATGTTCAGCTTTCACCGCGTATCACGTATATTCCACCATCAGCGATTAACAGTCAACAGTCAAAACACATCAGAGACGCTAACCAATGAAATTTACGATCAACCGACAATCAAATGTCGGTCAATTTAAACCTTTGACTAATTGGGTACGTCTCGCCAAGAAGCCATTTAAACTAGCCTTCACAGTGAATTTCAATGTTGTATTTTCTAACGTCTACTTTGAAAGCTTAGGGCTCTTTAAAAAAATGTCTCCACTAACAACTTGCTGTTTAAGACAGCCGAGACCTCTCGCAGGCATAACCAGGTTCATCAAAGTTAGATTTCAGTTTGAATAGGACCTACGTACGAGTCATGCTGTGAACCTGAAAATGATAAATCATAATGATGATGCATTTTATAATTAAGGCTGATTTTTCAATATGGAATCTTTTCATATGCACTTAACGACACTATGTGGGTGATTTTGCCAGAGTGCTTGTGGGTGCAATTCACTGGCCTACAGATTGCAATCGCGTCAGGATACCAGGCTGTACATCTCCGGAACAAGATCCGACCATAGACAACCGGGACTACGGTGATATCAAAGTGCTTTCTAACCATCGTCCAAGTAATTTCCCTTTCGGTGAAGATAAGTTTCCTTTTGTTGGTTTGACTTTAATATCCGTCGGAAACGCGTTATTTTCTGTTTTCTTCTGAAACAAAGTTGTTTAGTTCAACCAGAGTAAATTAAGGTTATCGCACTTCTGTCGCATGGTGTTTGGACATTTATCCTTTCCATTTATCATATATAAAACTACTTCCACTTATTTTAACATCTGTCATACATCGCAATTAACTTTCTCATTCCATTTCAGTATAATTGAAGTCTTAAACAGACTTTATCAATGATGATTGTACGGGCTGTCCATTTATAAGTACCGCACAGTCCGTGGCTTTAGATCTTGTGGACACGAACAATGTTTTCCGGCCTGGGTTGTTTCGATTTGGGATCTGGCGGCCGAAAAGCATTTTCTTCGCGAATCAGTCTCCAAACTTGCTTCAGAGAGACAGCTCTTTGTTTTTAGAAAGGTTATCTCATGGATTTCATAATTTGCTTTATTTCCTGTTATACCGCAATGAAATGCGTCATAAAATAGGAAATTTCGAGCGGATCGGTAAATGAGACAAGCACAGCAACTAACGATGGATGAACACCTTCACAAACAAACATAAACACAGGAACTTTCCACGCGTATTAGGCTGATCTTTTATCTTTATCAACACCATAAATAGTTTTTCGCAGGTCATTAAAAAGGAAAACTGATTCCTGTCTAGGAATTGATTGAAAAACAACCATATAAATTACAGTAAGAGGATAGTTTTCTGCCGTCACGATTCCTAGAATATCTTTTATCGTACGCAATGCTATTTGAAGAATTTTGTTTTTCTTTTTTTTAACTTATTTTCTAAGGGATGAAAAATTCACGGAAAAACAGTTCTTCAAATTACAGAAAACTGATCGTTTTCTAGGCTTTCGAGCTTAAAACGTCTTGAATAGTATGCATTTAATATTTAATACTTATTCGCTTACATAGTAAACGAATTACTGAATGCTCATTGGTCGAAAGACAGCATTCGTTTTTTGTTTTTTTTTTCCTGTATTTTTAAAGTGGAAGGTTTGTTAGCCGGCTTGGTTGTCAATGTCCAGAAATAAAATCGTGCGTTTGCGGTGAATAACCGGGTCTTAAATGCCTTTTTAAGACTGATTGCTCAAGTAGAGGGTTATCAGTAATTTTGTCCATTATGTTACAAACAAGAAATCGCATGTTTGCTCTTAAAAAGAAGCATTAATATCACTTGTGTTTTCACTGAGAAAACTGATGCTGAAATTGCCCTTCGTCCCCGAACGAACAATAAGACTTTTGAAAATAAGGATCAAAATCCTTAAATCGAGAACAGCTGGCAGCGGGTTAGCTTCGTGTCGTGCTAGGAGACAACCACGGTGCTTCTTATACTGGTACACACAGCCAATCAACAGCATCGCCTGATAAAGACCACGACTCAGTTGTTCGAAGCAGGGTTAGGGCTAAACTGAAGCGGGATAAGTACCACAAGATCAACCGACAGGTCTTAATCGCACTAAACACAGAGTTAAGCGCTAAACGTGCCTCGATGAACTCGGTCCTTCAGTAAAAAGGTCGAAACGCCGCGATCCATGATGCTATAGTGACACAGTCGTCCAACCGCTAAACTCATCTATAATTTTAAAACAGCCGTTTCATGATGCTCATAGGAGAACAATAAAAAATAACGAAACAACACTAAAAACTGTAATAGAAGCTGCTACACTGGAGCGCCAACTCCGACAGAACTCAGAAGAAGGGTGATTAACGCCCTAAAGCAGTTTAAATCGACCGAAATCTCGTCAACGTCGAAGTGAACTTGTTTACGGGCACGCGAGGAATGTCACCTACACAAAGCTACCCGAACGTTTTGAGTCTTTTTCCCGTTTGAAACTGTTGAAAGCGCAAAGTAATTGTAACCTCAAACACAGAGGTACTGGTGGAATTGCCGGCGCGCAAATGTCCCGTCTTCCTTGACGGTCAGAAATGATGAGTGCAAACAATGCTTGCGTGGTTTTCGTATGGCGTCGCGGCATAAATAGATTCACGGCAGGAGATACATTACGTAAAAGAACATTAAACTGGTAAGTCTTAATTCGTCAAACACAAAGGCATTTATTTTAATACCTAGAATGAGTCAGATGCACTAAGAATACTGAGAATACACATTTGTTCAACGCAAAACTTTTTTCCAGCCATGCAAACCTAGAAGGCTAATGTAGGCAACCGATGCATGCTGTTATTCTCCTAATCTCTTCCATTTTGTCTCAGAATATACAGATTGGTCTCAAATGCATAATCTCTTTGGAGTTAAAAGACCGACCGGTTGGCTCTGATTCAAACATTATGGCTCAAACTGTTTGGCACACGAGCGGCGAATAAATTTAAGGTCCTTGCCTGATCTAAGTAACAGCTAACGTTTCAGGTTAGTTCTGGCAACGCTAGTCCGCGTTTCAAAATGCGGTTTAGTATATTGCCTGGTTTGGACACTATTGTGTAGCATCAAGCGGATTCATCAAGTGTAGCATCAGCATCAAGCGGATTGAGCGCCTACATCCGATGACGTTTCTATGTAGGATTATCGTTTTGCTCCACCGAAAAGTGCAAAACTGCTCAACACGTAAGCTCTCGAAAGGGTTCACAAATGTCATCGACTCGAAGATAATTAAAAGCTAGAAGTTGTTAGATCGTGCGGTCAAGACTTCAATTTCCTTTCAAGGAATCTTGGCGTCATCGCGTCAAACCACAGAATTAAAATATAACAAGTTTCCTTACTTCTGCGCAATTAAACGCAAAAACACAGGAAAATTAGAGCCACAATATGTACACAAAACTTATCAGAGCATTTTGAAAATGTCGGCTGACTAACTCGCGACTGCTTTATCAAACCACAGGCTGCACAAAAAACACGAGCTTTCCTGTTCGTGTTGAGGCCGTATAAATGGCACAATTTGGAAACAATTTCCTCTCGTAATATCCCGAACGTCATTGCGTTGTTTTTGCTTAACTTTGCCGTTCTAAAAGTGAAATAGATCAGCTAGTGATGAATCAAATGTGATTTGTTTTCAAGATGGACTAGTTTACAGTGCCTCAGATAAGCGAAGCCCATCTGCGGACGGAAACAGAGCGTCGAAGATGCTCTCGTGATAGAACAACACTGCCCGCAGTGTTGCACTACCTATAAATGTTGTTCTTTGAACGGGTCTTTCTGCAAGTACGGAAAAGCCAGGGGTAGATCCGCAAAATCCTTCCTCCCCCAAATCCGCCACCTGAAAGCATTGTGTTTTGTTCGCTTGGCATAGGCTTTATTTGAGGTTCCATTGCTTTCTGCTTTTTGTTTCTTTTGTTTTCCTCCATCTATCCTCGCGAACTTTGCAGAGAATGTTAAATCTTACAATACGTACGTTTTATTGTTCGGGCCCACACTAATTTCCTTACCCTGTTTCGATTTTCCCGCCCTCCATGTCCTCACTCTGTTAGTACTTCGAAGGTTCGTGCTAGTTTCTATTCTTTTAATGTTTTTTAATGTAACAGAGAACTTCCAATTGAAGGGATAAATGGCTCCACGTTCAATAACCATGTATAGCGTGGCCCTTATTAAGCATTCAACATTACAGCAAAAAAAACTTATGGGAAAGAGGTCGAATGAACTTTGCACAGCCAGTTAACAAATATATGTAGATGAGGTGGGCGGCGATTTCACCAAGAATTCAATAAGCGGGAAACTTCGCCGGTCACCTCATAGCTCATGGCGGTTAAC
>BLFK01000908.1:275291-344741 GCA_014634185.1 Astreopora myriophthalma
TCTACCAGTTCCTAACGATCATCGCAAGAATGCAGTCCTCACGGTATGCGATAGCCAACTGAGTGATCCCTGCCGTGCGAATAAACAATGCAGCTTGTGAACGACCCTTTCGTCAAGAAAGCAAGGAAAGTTTTACCTCCGCAGCTCTTTCCAGCGGCACTAAAATTTCACGTGAAATTGTTGACACAGCCTTACATATAAAACCTTCTTAACACAGCCTGTTACGCATGTGCTTGTGCGATGGCAATTTGGATCTAACTGTTCACGTGAATCGATGCGTGCAGACTTAAACATTGCATAACCGGTACCTACCAAGAAAAATCATAGGCTTTGAAGTATAAACACGATACAATTTTTAACTGGATGGATTGCACGAGCAGGCGTTCTTTGCTTTTGGTACAAATCAAAACGAACCATGAAATTACATTATGCATAATGAATTACTGTACTTGAAAAGTGAGAGTGCTAACAATTCTCACGTGCTACTACCTAGTTGAGAGCGTGCGTGATTGTTTACATATGGAATTTGTATTACATAACCGGTTGCTATAAATGCATCAATTGATACACTTACTTGCTGTTAGTTTACAAATAGATTTCCTAATGATTATTATCGACAGGAGCTATCGAATATAATCAGCACGAATTCTTTCACCTTCTGCGCATGTACAGTCACTTGATGGGTTACCCTCCACTTTAGTGTATAAGCGAGTTTATTTATGGAGGATAACACGTGCCAGTTACAAAAATTACTGATGAACTAGTTAAGACGACAAGCAATCGGACAACAAACTGAAACTGAACATATAAGTTTCACTGTTAAACTCCAGTACTGGTTACATAACTGGACTCTTAAAAAGCAATCAGTTAACGATTTACGACAGACATACAGACATACAGACATACAGTTAATTTTGAATAGCCTGGAGGAATGTCGCCAACCCCAAGCACGGGATATTTCAGATATTTATTTATATACGAGATGCTTTTATTAGTAAGAGAATAAGCAAAGTAAACTGGCAAATATATCCCTAGGGCTCAAAGTAAATCGAGTCAATCAATTCAGTTACAGCAAGAGTTCGCTGCTTATTTTATCTATTGAATCAACAACAAACTTGACATGCTTTGACATTATTGTCGCAACTACAAATGCTTTATTGGTTCACGTAATTAAAGATGTCGTTATTCAAAATAGAAACCAGTAGTAACCTGTTATAAAGACTAGAGGGGGATTTGCACTTCTATCCAACTCACCTCAATGAATGAATGAATCCCCCTTTGCAAATAAAGACAGCCTCTGAAATTTTTAGTTCTTTAACTATGAAAATTAGAACTTTTAAGGAATATTGCAGACTATGCAATGACTCTTTAAAATCCAGATGCCTCACGTTACAATCTTGGATCTTTCGATTCTTAATTGGACGTTTTGTAGATGTACATCAATTTCAAGGCTCACATGTATTTTTGCCGTATTAGCTTAGTCTTCACAGATTCATATTTAGTCTCGCAATTTTTAGTTTAGTTAAGCTCTGATAGTTGATGAAATTTACTTATTCACTTCTTTATTCAGTTATTTGGGGTTTTTTTCAGTTATTTGTCTTTCTGTAAATTTTTTTTCGTGTGCGATATTGTAATAAGCATGTTCCATATTCCCTAAATATACAACGTGGAATCGCGCATTAAATCATTAAACGATCCTAAAATCTAAAATGGTTACCTTTCTTTTTCTTTCTTGGTGTTACTGTGACATTCTCAATCTTCGTGTAACAGTCTGAAAGAAAGCAAAAACCTTAAAATTTCAATATATGCAGGTGATTATCAGAACTGACCCGAATTCAACCAGCATGATATCCAGGGCTCAAAGAAACCCGTTTTCAATCAGTAACGGCATTCCTGATGGAATCGATGGTGATAATGAAATTTTTTCACAAATACCTTGCATTGTTGCTCATTTACGAAAAACAAAATAGTTGTTCAATTTCTGTTAGAAAGCCTAGCCATCTACTCAAGGTACGGTGAGTAAATGTTTCAGAACCTAGAGATCGAAGCAGGAAAACGCTGAATTCTTGGGACGACGTATTTAATTGTGTTTTTCTGCAATAAAAACATTCATTCATTGTTTCCAGAACTTGCAGCTTGACAAATCGATCAAATTTGTGAAGCTCACGTGAGCGCTGTCACGTGGTTCCATATTCACGTGATGAGGCGATGTATATATATAGCAGTGTATACAGATCCAACGCGGTAATAACTCACTATTGCTATCATATGTGATAATATCATGCAAGGGGATTTTAGCAAATTTTTTGCTTTCTTAAGCTCAAAGTTATCGACCCACAAGAAGCGCCAAACACGTTCTGCTTCAATCGCGTGCCCAGGAGATGTCGTTAATAGTCCAAGCACAAATTTTCCCGTTCATTCAGGATTAAAACACTACACAGGAGAAGGCAAACGTAATCCGTTCCCAAACAGCACGATTCCAAAACGACGGAAATCTCAACCTACGAAAACAGGCCAAAGTATGCCGGTTTCTGGGGCTGTTACTTGTCATCTATCGCGATTTCACGGTGATACTACATCGCGTTATCCTTCGGAACACTCGAAAAGAAATAGACCGATAAGCATACATATCGACAACTGTTTCCTAAAGGGAGAAATCGAGCTGGAAGACATACAAGGGATCTGGACATTACTTCAAGACAGAAGTATTAGCAATGAAACTAGTGTCCAAGGAGGGTTACTCACGACTACGCTATGTTCAACTGAACTTTGACTTTCAAAGGGGTGAATGCAAATACAACATCGTGGCACACCGAGGTCAGTTTTGAAAAAAAGTGTAGACTGGTGAGGTACAACAACAATTGCCTAAACGATGTGGGTGTATCAGGTTTTCATCCCCGTCGAAAACGGAGGGATGTCTGGTAATCTATCGTGTCATCGAAAGTTTATTGATGCAACGGACGACATGCCATATCGCGACAGAATGAAGTGCGATGAGTTTGACAAACTCGACAATATTGCAATACAAAGCCATGTTTCTTTGTTCTTTAAACTTCAATAAATGATACCACAAAAATATCGGTGTGGAATTGTTGATACTTAAATACTCAATTTCATTTATCGCATTCTGAACCACGCGATAATTGCTGGTACAAGGCATATATATTTCATATCTCCAGCAGGATCTAACAATGCATCTCTTGCTTCTAAAAATGGGTGAACGAACAACCATTCACCATTATCAACAGAATCCGATCAGCCACTCAGATAACCCTTAGCAACTTTTTAATAACCGATTACCTCTCAGTCGAATGCGTCAAAGAAATATTCATCGAGGAAATAGGTGCATGCTAACAGACAGCACATTACCGGAAGGATCAAATCTAGAAGGGTTAATTCAAAGGGAGGTGTTTTTCAGGCAACTCTTTGTTACCGGAATTCGAGCCAGTGAAAAATGGGTGACCGAATAACCGCGACCACAGAGTGCAACTGTCTCATAGACAATTATCAACAGAATCCGCTCGGCCACTCAGATATTCCTTAAGACTCTTTAACAACCGATTTCTTCTTAGTTCAACGCGCGCGAAAGACCAAATCAAAGAAATATTCATCAGTCGAGAAATACGTGCATGCCTATGGACAGTTCTTGCGGGGAAGTGTTTTTTAGACAACTCTTTGGTTGTCGGAATTCTGTCTAAAGATAACGAGAGTAAAATTGTTAATTAACTTGAACTGTCTCGTCTCCTTGCCGAGGACATTTTTTCAATATCGCGGTTAAGCGATTATTGAAAGGAGATAAGTCATTGCTGGCATTAATAAATTATTTCTCGTAACTGTTCCGTATTTACACAATAACGTCTTTTTCAGGAAGATTGAGTTGTTTAGCTCGCCTAATACTTGAGACAGTCCCTTTAATAGCGCATCAGGCATCATTGGCTAGTTAGCTCGCTTGCGTGACTGGGGCAGGCGGGCTTGACGGAATTTGAGAGGAATTGTTAACAGTCCGAGCTCGCTTGAACTCACCTGAACCCAGTCGGAAAAGGGCCTTAATTGATTTGACTGTCGAAAGCAATCACGTGATTGCCATGGTTTTGGTTTCGGTTTGCTCTATGCCATAGATTGGTTTAAAAAAAAACTTGCATGAACTTTTTCAACCAATGAGATGGAAAGCTAGAACCAACTGCGATTAATTTTGTCACTCATTTCCCGCGCTTGGCGCCGGCTGCCTTTGCTTGCTTTGCGTTCTGATTGGTTAGTATAACCTAGTCGCGAATTACTTCTGGCTGCCTGGGCCCAGTTGTTCGAAAGGTGGATAGCACTATCCACCGGATAAGTCACTATCCACTGGATAACTCAATTGAATTTGCTAGCATTTATCCGCTGGATAGTGATTTATCCGGTGGTTAACAACTATTCACCGAAGTGGAGGTTGTTAGTGATGGATATTTAATATATTTAAATATCCACCGCTAACCCCCGTCACTGAGGTGAATAGTTGTTTTAGTATATACTAAAACAGTGAGATAATTTGAAACCATTCTGTAAAAAATATCATTCAACTTTGATTTTCAAGTGAACAAGCGACGTTACGCAAGATTAATTTGCATTTGTAAACAAAACCTTTCTCATTGGTTTTTATCGATAAACTCCGGGTTAAAAACTTAAACCATTACCTTTAAACACGGCCAAACCAAATTTAGTCGCCTTCTTTGTGTTTTCAGGGACTGCTTCGTCGTTAATTTGAGTGATTTCTTCGTTGGTCACGGATGCAAACCGGGACGCCATTTTTTTCCCGAGTTGCTCGGAGGTAAATAGCAAAGGATATTCGGAGTTTGCAATTGACTAGCCAATCAGAGCGCGCCTTCAACGCTATCCACTGTTTTAGTATATACTAAATAGCGTTATCCACCTTTCGAACAACCGGGGGCTGAAGGGTGTATTTCCTTCAAAATATGATTGGCTTCGTAGTTAATTGGGTTTTGGTTTTACAACGCTTAGTCGAAAAATACTCTTATAGCGCAGTACTGAGCCTAGTGACGTATACATAACCATAAAGTCCTTGTAAGCAGCACAGTGAGCTGTAGAAAAATGGCAGCGTCGGTTAAGAGTCGAATTGATGAGGAACGGTTCGGAAATAAGGAACAAAGTACACCTTTTGTGCTATTTCGCAGTGATCTGCACTATTTTGCTCGGTTAGCTTTTTCTGTGTTTTAGTTCTACGATTCTTGACACCTCACTACCTGGGCTCTCATGGCAAAAACTCACACTCATTTTCAGGACCTCGGTTTTTCATCAATTTCAAAATTTTATGAAAGCTTTTCCATTTCCAAAAAAGTCTTTGGGTAAAAAATGAAAATTATGTTTCCAAAAAATTGATAAATAATGAAAGAATAATGATACATAAAATAAAGAGTAATTCAAATAAAATAAATAGTTCATTCATTGATTTTGTCTTTCTTCTTTTGTTCAAATTTTTCTAATGCTTTTTCCTTTGTTTTAATATTGTATCTTGCCATAGTTTTTCCCATCTACTTTTGAATCGAAGTGGAGAAGTTACTGCTTTTGTTATGTTTGATTGTTAATGTTTTTTTCTGATGCTTTGATTCTTTTTGATAACTTACCTTTTGTTTCCATTTTTCTTCATTTTCTATCTTTCTCACAATTTTTTAAATGGATTTCAACGTTTGTTTAATAAGTTTTCACCATATTTATTGGCAAATGCCGCAATGTGTCCATTTTCACTTTTTTCTAAAGTCTTTTTGTTATTGCAAGAACAAAGAACAAATGAATTGGTTTGGGGGGGTTTATCTTTAAGTTTATATACTTGACTGTTTGGGTTCGATAAATGTCATCGAAAACATGTCTCTAATTCTTCACATGTTGAAGCTACATACACGCTACCATCATTGAAATCAACGCGATAGTTCTTCCCATTTTTGTAAAGGCTATTTACCCGACAATTCGTTAGTTCTAATGACGGCTGTTTTCGTATGTAGCACTTATTATTTAACTGTTTATCATCGAGACGAATGTAGTCAATTTTTTTGTACGACTTAATGCAGTGTAAAGCTGTCTTTTATCCATTCTGTTACAGTTGTGTATGCAGTAATTTTGATTTATTGAACAAACCACCTTGATACTCACAAACTGTCATGCAAAAAGAAGGAATGAAGTTTTCTCCAAATTCTTGTTCATTATAATCCTCACCACCTATTGTAAACCACTTGTGGTCTATTTCTTTTTCAACCTTTCCTGCCATTATTGTGTGTTTCTACTTCTATTTTTCCGATAACGAACTCCATTGTATTGAATATTTTTTTCCGTTCTCTTTTATCTTCCTTACTTCCAGGATTGATGTTTTGGCGCTAGAATTGGCATTCCTTCATAAACATTGTATTTTTCAGTTCCTCCACTGTATATATTTTTATTATTCTCCTTTATGTATCTCTCACAGCACTGACTGTTTATTTCTTTTCGTGTAGATTTCAAATAGCATATATTTTTATAACAATCAATAATTGGGTTGAAATGTGTTGACATTTTACCATTTCTCAGAAATGTTTGTAACATCTTCTTTTTTGTCACAATGAGATGTCTCTTCAATGAGAGTTTCTATATTGGGACACATTTCATATACTGTCTTCGATCGCATATCTGGCTATTAGCCTCTACTGGAGAGCATTGGTTTGGATCACCAAACATATAAACATTGACATTAAATTTTGTGAAAGCCTCATATATCTTTGTTATCCATTTATTTGATATAATACTGAACTCATCTATGGAGATGGTTTTACCTTTATCCTTCCACTCACAAAAGTAAGAATCGAATGTAAAACATATTTTATTTGCACTTTCCCTGCCCATAATTTGTTCTTTTGTTCCAGATTCTGTTATCCTGTATTCTGTCAATCGATCCTTTACATTTTCAATGGCCTTATTAGTGAATGATATGACAAATGGATTTTCTGAATTTTTTTACCATATCACACAATTTCCGTCTTACCACTACCAACCTGTCCATTATAAATATAACCCTTACCATTTTTCGAATTATAATCACCATGATTCATATTCTCTCTATAACGTTTCTCAAAATAAGTAAGCTTTGAATCTGTAACCTATGCTTTACCTATTTTTTGTAACTGAATTTTACATTCTTTTTGTCTTTGAATTTCATTTTCGGGTTTTTTATGTATATCCCATCAGTGTTTATCCCATACAACACATTGTTATCCCCATGACATCCGTGTAACAATTGAAGACAATCTAAAATAGCTTCAGAAACAACAAACCGGTTGTTAGTTGTATTACCACTAAAATTTCTTTCACGTTTGTTCTCCAATCAAATATATATATCATTATAATTATCTACAGTTATATTTTTACCTTCCGATAAACCACGTGTCCAACAGCACATCGCTGTATCATAACGTGTGCATGTAAAGCCATGATTTTTTTTGTCGTATTTTCTACCAAGTTCGCCTCTAAATGAGTTAGCCATATTTTTAGCTCGCTTTCTGAAAACGTCTTGAAAATGACTATGAATTTTTCCAATGTATCGGCTTTTAATGCCTTTTTGGATACGATTTTGTATTTTATTTTTGATGTATCCACATTCTAGGTAATGACAAGGTATGACACCAAGTTAGGACTGTGAAAACCTGCTTCTATCTTCAAAGGCGTATCATAATTGTTAAGTACAACCTTGTCAATGTAAAACTCACCACAATTTGTCAAACCGCTTTCACAATTAAATTTTTCAACAACATCATGTATTATATAAATGGGTATAGGGTGATTATTTTTCAATAAAATGCTTGGATAACATTTGCATATATCTTATAATTACTACATCATCAGGTACATCATCTGTACTACACCATTGAGTAGCTCGTGGGTAATAATCATCAAGCATCTGTCTTGTGTTTACATTATAAGATGATTCTGGTATATACCCACACATCTGTTGAAATAACGACATGCTCAATTTAGTGAACAAAGAATAAGAATTTGTTTTCAAAATGTAGGTGTCAATTGCTTGTGTCATTTTTGCAGTTCCTGGTAATAATATAATAATGTCATTTTGATTATGAAGGTTGTATATCTCATCGATTTTTTCCAATCTATGTATGTTTTCATGTTTCTTTGTCCATTTAAGATCACTCATTTATCTCAACCGGTAATCACAACCTCCTTGGTTCGCTTTTGATGCAACTAGTTTAAATTTCTCATTTGTGATTGGGAAGCAATGATGGTCTTTAATGATGTAGACAAGAGTGATATTTGAACAGTTATTTGTACATGTTATAAACTTCCTGTATGTACTATCATAACCATGTATGTGAACGTTTGCATGACAATGTTTTGCCCATTCTATCAGTTCATCAGTACTGACCATAGCTTGTTCACAGACATAGCTATATAACTCGTTTTTCAGTTTGTTATAATTATATGTTTTGAATCCTTATTTGGATCTTAATTGATCCAACACATAATGAAGAACACGTTTTTACTATGTGATATTCTTTCTCTGTGTACATAATAGGCATGATTCAAGTTTTAGAGATCCTATTTTGTGTTTTATGAAATGTTGTTCATTATAAGGTATGATTTTGCAGCCTAATTTTGTTATGTATTGAACCAGATAATATTGAAAATTTGTTTTTCTGACGAGTATACATCATAATATACATATACATATACATAGTATACATATATATCATGTGTATATATATGCATACATATATATATACACATAGTATAAATATATACATAGTATATATATATATATATGTATTAATTTGGGTATATAAACAATAAATGGTCCATATGTTTTATGCATATACGAACCCTCAGTAGATTGATTGATAACTTTTTTATGGGATATCATATTCATCATTAAATTCTGGTTTTTGATACTCCTTTGGTAGTTTATCATAATTTTTCTCTCGAGATGTCAACGTTTAAAACAAGAGATGATTTTTGTCTGTCACCCTCGAAAGTTTCTAGTCTTTTTTCGAATAACTTCAAGATCGGTGAATCCTCCTTATTCATGGATTTACATATGGATGCTTCTTCCTTTCTGAATTTACCTAGTGACACATTTATGATGGGGTATGTGATTATATTGTCATTGGTATTGACATTTGTATTTACCATTTTGTATTTGTAATCAATAATAACATTTCTCCCATCTATTTCACCTTTCAGTTTGTATACCTTCTTCATCTTTTTATCTAATGAATTATAGGTGGTTGGAACATTTTTAGGAAATATGTTGTTATCATCCACATGCTTTTTTTTCTGTTTTTAACAACAGTTTTATCAATTCTGATTTACTAAGCTTCTTGAGATCTGATTTGTTCATACTATTATATGATATCATTTTTCATTACTATATACTATACTATAGACAAACGTTTAAGTAAGAGAAATACCAAGAATGGAGGTATTATGGCCCTCGGGATGGAATTTAAATACCCAGTTTGAAAAAAAGATTATTTATTAAAATTTTCCAATTAATGGATATTCAAACAGTTGAAAATTTGAAATCTCTATATTATTATTTTTTATTTACAGCTCCTGAAAAGTTCAGTGCTCCATGAAAACCATTCCTGTAAACATCACTAACTTCTTATTTGTCACAATTGTTCTGATGCTTTTTTGTTCTTATGTGACACCATTTGCAAGCAAGTGTGTAATTCTTCTGATTATTGCATATATCACAATACCATTCCTTATTTAACATGTATTTATTTTTGCTTTTGTTCATAGCAGCCATTCTCTCGTCATTATTATTATATATCTTCTTGCCCATCTATATATTATATGCTATGTATAAGATAATTTACATTTAAGTCTTTTCATGAATCCTTGAAATCATTGATAGATAGCCAGAAACAAATCTATTTTGGGCTGCTAACAAATAATAATAATAATAATAATCACTTTATTTAAGTCTCAGGTTATCTAGCCGAGCACGAGTGCTCTACTAATTGGGGAGACTACAAATCAACTGAAATCAGAACAAATCAAATCAAATCAAATGTTGGTTTTTGTGGAGAGGGGAAAACCGGAGAACCCGGAGAAAAACCTCTTGAAGCAGAGCAGAGAAACCAACAAACTCAGCCCACATATGACGCCGAGACCGGGAATCGAACCCGGGCCACATTGGTGGAAGGCAAGCGCTCTCACCACTGCGCCAACCCTGCTCCCCAAAGCAGCGAACAAAGAGCATATACTGTAGCAATTGCTATACTCTATGTTAGATAAATATCACTTTATATCTTTTGTAAGTCATTTATTGGTACCCAACTGTTAAAACTGTTATCATAACCCTTCCATTTAACAAAAGCCTAACACTAATATTTTTAACATAAAAATATAACTGTAGATAATTATAATGATATATATTTCATTAGACAACAAACATGAGAGAAATTTTAGTCATAATACAACTAACAACCGGTTTGTTGTTTCTGAAGCTATTTTAGATTGTCTTCAATTGTTACACGGATGTCATGGGGATAACAGTGTGTTGTATGGGATAAACACTGATGGGACATACATAAAAAACCCAAAAATGAAATTCAAAGACAAAAAGGATGTAAAATTCAGTTACAAAAAATAGGCAAAGCATAGGTTACAGATTCAAAGCTTACTTACTTTGAGAAACATTATAGAGAGAATATGAATGATGATGATTATAATTTGAAAAAATGGTAAGGGTTATATTTATAATGGACAGGTTGGTAGTGGTAAGACAGAAATTGTGCGATATGTATAGATAATCAAATGATTTCGAGTGCAATTTGGAATAAATAAGCACAAGTAAATTTTTCAAAGACTACAAAAAATTGCACGAGCCCGTAGGGCGAGTACAATTTGTAGTCTTTGAAAAATTTACGATTGCTTATTTTTTCCAAATTGCATGAGAAAAATCATTTGATTACTTGTTAATAATATACATGCAAAGATTTGATTTCAACTCTTTGCACTCAATTTCAACTTTTTGCACTCAATTTCAACTTTCTGCACTGTTTGGGATTAATTGCCATGCTCTCAGCCAATCAGCATGGTGAAATTTTTGCATGCATATTACTAGGTAAAAAATTCAGAAAACCATATCATTCACTAATAAAGCCACTGAAAACGTAAAGGATCGATTGACAGAATACAGGATAACAGAATCTGGAACAAAAGAGCAGCATTTTGGCCAAAAACCCATACATTTATTATGCATACAGTTCTTTGTGATCTAAACAATAGCGGAAACAATAGCGCTCCTTTGAGACTTATTCGCTTTGAATAACTTTAAATTTTACCATAATAATAATTCCGCATGCATAATAAATGTACGGGGTTATAAGGAAATCTTTCCTAAAATTTCACGAGTATAAAATCACAACAGAGTAAACAGCCACCTTATTAAGGTACAAAGCAACCTTGCAAATATTTCATATTGTTTCAGATTTAATTATAAATTAAAATATCGAAAATTGTTATCTTACCTGCTGTGCAGTTGATCTTGCAGCCATCAGCTCTGAACTCACGCGGCGTGTGCAACAGCTGAACTTGCCGTCGTTTGTGTTTGTTTCGTTCGCAGTGAAGCGACGTTATGCTCCAAGCATCAAATGCCATGTCCGTCAAAAACGGTTATTCCACGCAGGTCAAGCTAGACATTTGACTTGAGTCCGATCAGCTTTAGTCAGAAAATAGATGGCGGTCACGTGAAACAACATTGCCTGCTGGTCATTGTGAAGATGACCTAGGGAAAGTGAGGTTTTCCAGCGTAAACAATCTTACCTCAGTCTGTTTGCACGGAGCCTATTGTATCAAATACTGAGTAAACTTACAATAAAAATTTGTCCAATGATACTTAGATGTGGTCGCTTGATTGTCATTTGGTGTCAACAGCTCGGTGTCAGTACTAACTTGTTATTCACGGATTGCGGGGTAGGGGGGGGGTCGGAATTTTTACAGGTCACAGGTCACAGGTCATTGTTTTACTAATAGTGCAACAACCCTAACCCCTTCCTAATGCTATCCTTAGGCCTAAATACTACACTAAGACAATGTTTAGGCCTAAGGTTAGCACTAGGAAGGGGTTAGGGTTGTTCCCCTATTACTAAAACAATGACCTGTGAATTGTGACCTGTAAAAATACCAGCCGAGGGGAGGGGGGGGGGATGGGGCTTGGGGTAAAACACTGAACTGTTGTACTTCACTCCCATGCCAGCGTTGTGCAATAGGAGAAATACTGGCGCGGATACAATAGTGGCCGGACTGTGGATAGAAAACGAGCACTGTCAAGATATTAGTTACCTTTTTCGCAAAATCACATTCAAACCATATCGTATTCAGTTAACGAAACTTATTTTAGCCTTGCCGTGAAGGTACTATAAGTTTAAGCTGACAACATAGTTCATTAACGCAGGACGAGAAATTTAATCAAACTAGCCTTTGCTCAAAAGTGAGCGCTGACTTTTAAATCAGTTAGACATAACACTAACACTTTGCTCTGAACTGAGTTTACACAAAGGGACTCTATGGGGTTATGCTCCAGTCAATTGAAACCTCGGCCCCCCGACCCCCGGGACTTAGCGGGGAATTTAACATTTACCAAGTGTTAAAAAGCGGCTTATTACCCCGCCCCCGGGGCCAAGACTCATAGCGGGGACATCCGAACCAAGTGAAGAAACTCAACTCAAATCGAGATCGTTGGTCTACTCGTTGTAAATGTCAAACGTTAACTGTTTTTCGTTCTTTTATTGAAAACTGCAGCCTCTTTAATAAGCTGCAATCTCCATTTGCGCCGAAAGCTGGCCTTCAATATACCGAGTTTGCTGCAGAAATCCACTTTCATTTTGATAAGCCAGAGTTCATGTAAAATCGGCATTGTGTCGGATATAGCGAATGCCGGGGTGATCCCCAAAACTACTTCAGAATTATATGGATCTTGGTATTATATGAATGCAAATGGCGTGTGTTTTTAACGTCAAACACAACAGGTTCAGCACATAAAAAAACCTGCCTGTCTGTTTATGTCACGAGTTTGCTCACAGAGCACTTTGATCTTTCTTAGTTTAAGCACCGTTCATTCCAATTCAGAAAACTGGATTATTCACAAATATATTTGGAAACCGTAAACTAACAGTTTTAACTGACGTTTCCGTGGACGTCGCCGTAGTAGATGCTAAAGTCTCTATAGTCCCTAACATTGCAGCTCAAACAACAATAATTATAACATAGCAAGTAAATTCCCAATGATGCACGCTGATGACGTCAGCTGAACAAATGCCTCCCGGAAAAAAAAATCGCGCGAGTGACTTCAGCAGTTTGTATTTATACAAAACGTTTGGGGAGAACGTCCGCAAAAGTTAAACTAAACATGGCAACAAACGAACCAGCTGACGAAGTAGATCTGCGCACTTTTTCTTTGGGATTGGAGTTTTAACTCCGCGACCAGATTTCAGCTCTTGTCGAAAGCGTTCGACGCCGTACATCACAATCTTTTATTGTCTAAACTTGCAGCGGTCGTGGCTGTTAATTGGTTCATATCGTACCTCTTCAGCAGGAAACAAAGAACTGCGATAGCCAATTCTTTGTCATCAACCAACTAACGGGGTTACACAATGATACGACGAACAAACGAACAGAAACAAAATGCGAACTTGTTATGTTGTCAAAAACTATCACTGCTAACTGGAATATTAACTACTTGTGGTCCTCCCAACGGAGAGACCCTAATTACGACTTATTCTTCTGCTCTTTCTTCTTTCCAACAATAGATCTATCACGGACTGGAAGTAATCTTGATTTGGAGGCACATATTAATTTACTCCCACGTGGCATATTGGTACACAAGGGAAGTTGCGCATGCGCATACTAAATACCTAAAGAAAAACATGCAGAAGCGGTAGCGGTACCTCTGGACATTTAAGCCTGAGCGGTGTACCATGACGAGTCTCCCCGAGATTTCGGCCCGCGGATCGCTTATACTTGCTACTTTCTGATACCTATCCCCGATAGGCAGTGAGGGAGAGAAATGTCGGCCCCTAGACCATACGTGACAGATCCCTTACGTACTTGTAGCTCAACTCCTTCTGCTTTATACTATGATTTGGAGCGATATATATTTGCGACTATAGTTGTCATGTCTTCCATATGGTAAGGATATTTTTTGGTACTCATTTGTAATACACGGAGTTGGCGCATGCACATTTGCTAAGCATGACAAAACAGCTTTTTCAGACATATTTTGTTTTGTTTTATCGTTTGAATTCCGCGCGAACAAACGAGGACAATAATTTCGCGTATACAATGACATAAACGTGTCTGGTTGGACAGAGGATGGACAAAAGAACTAACAAGTTATTTAAAAAGAGCAATAGCTCCTAATGAGCTAGTGTTAAAAGTTAGAACATGTTTGGTGCCTTCAGGGAGTCTCCCGGACATTGGTTGGTTGCAACTGTTTCTTTTTTAGCTGTTATATTCCCATAAGCATCGGTTCAAAAAGGTTGTTCTGAAAGAACACCAACATGTAAAATCGCTAAGGAGATGTAAAACGTCCACATTTCGTTTCGTTTTGTTTTCCTTTAGTTGAGTTTATTCCGGTGTTAAAAATGCAGTTTAGTCGATTGAGAATGAAGAATGTTTAGACCTAACAGAGAATCCAGCTATCCGTAAAGTACATACTTTATACGAATGAGTTGTTTGAAACCAAAGGAACTACGTACAGCGCAAACTAATAAAAGTACAATTTTCAAACTGCTCCAGGTGAAGATCAGTGAATAAAACGTTCATGTTTGCGTAATCACAAACTCGTGCACACTATATGTCAACTATATGTAAACACCGGATCACCAGAGTGTCCGTAATAAAGAGGTTAAGTTTATATGACTTCGCTCTCTGGGGCCGAGATTTAGTGTCCGTTGTCCTTATTAGAGAGGGTCTGTATTATAGAGGGTTTTTTTTTAGAAAACGGGTGAGAATTTTTTCGGGACAAAGGGGTGTCCGTAAGGAGAGGTTCGACTGTACCTTCGCCATCAAAAATATTCTCATTATGATTCTGTTACAACTTTAACAAAGTGGGTAGGCAACTTTCCCTGTAAATGTGAATACACTCCTTCAAAAATATTATCATTACGATTCAATCAGTAAAAATACACTCCTTCAAAAATACACTCCTTCAAAAATATTTCCATTACGATTAAATCTGTTAAAACCTATTCAAACAAAGTGGGTAGGCAACTTTCCCTAACAAAATGTCTATCAATTGGTGTTCTTCTGAACGAAAGCTGACTTGACGCCAAAGCTACCTCCATGCAATAATCTATAGTTTGCAGAGAATAGGTGCTTACTATCTTGGTTACTATGATCTTTATCTACACACATATGAAAACAGAGGTGAATTTCACTCATTTCAGTCGTGAGATGGCAGATTAACCGTATTAGATTGTTTCAACAGATTGAAGGCTTTGCTGTTTAGTCCTCCTTGTTAAGTCCCCGCTCTCGTCCCCGCTTTTAGGTGATCGCGTGCTGTTAAATTACCGCCCCACGGTCCCGGTTTCAATGGCATTTTGTTAAATCCACCGCCCAGCGGGGCCAACGCGCCGTTAAAAGTGCGTTAAATCCCCGCTATGTCCCGGGGGTCGGGGGGCCGGGGTTTCAATTGACTGATGCATTAACCACTAGCCGTAAAATAATGGAAAATTTAGCGGTTAGGCGTAAACATTGAAGAAAACACGTAATTGTTCATCGTACAAAGAATTCACGGTAAGAAAAAATGCCGAGTAACACGAATTTCATTTCAGGAGTGCCCCGGTGTGCGTCTCTCGAAAGTCCCGAAAAGACACTTGAAAAACGGGCATCGATAAAACCACGAAACACGGAACCTTAAAGGGGCTCTGTCACGATATTTTGAGGTATTTTGATCATCGACAAATTTACCTTTAGATTGAAGGAAACCTGAAAATAATGCTTTACAAAGGTGGAAAAACACCAAAGAGATAATAATAAACCAGAAAGGAACAAGGATGGTTAAGGATGGAGAAAATTGACATGGATTACAAACAACAAAATTGAAAAGTTTAGCTAAACTTTTCAAACCCATTTAACCGTGACATAGCTCCTTTAATGAACATCCCGGAACATGCGAAAATTATGATAAGTATTATTTTCAAAAAAAAATTAAAACTAATTAAAACTAAATAACCACAAAAGAGAAACAAATAGACGAATGAATAAAATAAACTTGTATTATAGAAATATTTATCTAGCTGGAAGTAGGGTAGGTACGTTATGTATGGGGAAATGTATTGTGACCAAACTTTTTCGACTTCGTCTCGGTCCATCAAAACGCAAAAGATCCAGCCACCTTGACCTCGGGCTTGGTCAATAACACATACATACAAGGCTATAAACGACCGCACACGGCAATACAGGGCTACACAGGGCTGTACACGGTTACACTGAGCTATACAAAGCCATACAGTGGTATACACAGCTGCAATGGGCTACACACTGCTATACAGGGCTATGCACAGCTA
This sequence comes from Astreopora myriophthalma, assembly GCA_014634185.1. Lineage (NCBI taxonomy): Eukaryota > Metazoa > Cnidaria > Anthozoa > Scleractinia > Acroporidae > Astreopora > Astreopora myriophthalma. The sequence continues at coordinate 291,845 of BLFK01000908.1, forward strand.
TACGGGGCTGTAAAGGGCTAAGCAGGCCTATACGGGGCATTAAGGGCTATACAGGGCTGTACACTGCTACACTGGGCTATACACAGCTATACAGTGGTATAATCAGTTGTATACGGTTACACAGTGCTATAAACACCTAAACTTCGTTTTTTATTCATTGTCAGCATAATTTCTTGTACTGTACTGTTCTCAATCGTCTTATAGAATATTCACAGGCCTGAAACAATCGTTGCTGATACATCTTTTCACACTTAAAACTACTAATTCTAACCAAGACTCTGCAAATTTGCATTTGATAATACCACAAAATGATGCTGAGAATTCGTGTCCTTTCGTTAACATCACTTTCAAATGTTTAGGCAATTGGACCAAAAGTTCCGGTCTATTTTCAGTTTGAATGGCAAGATGCCCAGGAGTCGGAAAGGGTCTCAAACAGACTCAATGACTGATAGTCATAACATTTGCATAGAATTCGTTCGAACTATCTTAATCTAACCACCTGGAAAAACGAAGCAAATGAAGAAATACATGAAAGAGATATTACGCATCTTCTGGGAACTCGGAAAAAATGCGAGCCCCAGATGGGATTCGAACATCACAAATGAAGAAAGACGAAGAAACCAACGAAAAGGGTTACAAGGAGGAATTAAACACTTTCACCTGGTAGGAATGAAGCACTTCGTTGCGATTCCGTACAGCTCCCTACTATATTATGCATGCGAGACTAATTAATTATGTATTCATGGTATTGTTTTTTAGGACAATGCCTTTACCCAAGCGTATTGAATATATACATCGATAATTTGTACTTACGACACTGGTGTGTGCGTCCAATAGGCGGTTTCCGAGTTCACTTCATGCTCTTTTTTTTTGGGCATCCTACTGCTGAACAGTTAAGGATTTTAGATACTTTTAGAAGCAACGTTTATTTACAGTCTGTCCACTTTAAATTGCAAAGCCAGGCTAAGTGTGAAGTCTTTTCTTATCAAAATAAGTATTTATTCATATGCAAAGCAAAACATATTACTATCACAGAACTTTCCCATTTAGACTCATTTTGAAAGCGAGGCTGACCAGAACTAGGAGTTGACCTTCACTTCCGGCTTCCTTCTCTCTACCAGTTCTCCCTCTTCTTTCACCCTTACCTTTTGTCCAGACCTTTCGCTGTTTAATTTAACTCTCTTCCCTCAGCTTCAGCGAGACTCGAACTCTGTCCTCTATAAGCCTCTGGATTACCCGTCCATATACTACTCGATTGAGCTGACGCGTTAAGATGCTGTTTCCCGCCTGCAAACTTAATTGTGTCTGCACCAAGCAATGCACCAAATTTCGTTATAATGGCCGCACGTTAAATTGCAGCAATTTACGTTTCAAAGTCGTTCATCGCACGGCTTGTTATCCCCGAAGAGGAAAGGAAGAAAATACGAGCTTTGCTGTTCTTGGCACTGGCTGCGTTTCGAATCGAAAAAAAAGCATGGAAAAAGGTCAACAAAAGAAGAATGTTAAGCTCACAATTTGCTGGAAATTATGCGCTTTATTTTGTCTTGTTACCGATACAAGGTAGTCATAACCATGTTAAAGAGTTCCCTGAGACACAATTTGATCTTTGGGATCCTTTTTTAAGTCACAGCAACTATCTTTTAGGTTGCAAAATAGAAAGATCACTAGCTCTCAGACCACTTCAAGTCAGAGCCTTATTTCTTTCGCCTTTAAAAACAAACGTTGTATACGGTATAAGGAGGGTGACAATATCACAACTATTGAACTTCAAAGAACAAGGGGCGAAGTCCCAAAGGCCGTCTATTATGATTGCTATTGTTTTCTTAAAACAAATAGCGTATGCATAATGAAGTAGGGACCTGTACGGAAATCTTGCCAAACTTCCCGCCGGCCATTTAGCCGCCGCAGACAAATAACAGCGAAAGGAAACATAACCTTTTTCTATGACCACAAGCTAAGCATACAAACTTCATACAATGTTTCCCATACGATGTTTCCTGGATCGTTGTCATAAACGAAGATGCACGTCCACTCCTGTTTCCATTATTAATTGCTTACAAAAGTCCGATAAAGACGATAAAGGTATTTTCAAGAAATTAAGAGCAGCTCCGCGTAAATATCAACTAGACTTGGAAATAGCGAAAAAATTGAATTTCTCCAAACTCACCCATAATAAAGCCCTACGGGCACTAGTTACAAAAATATTGTTTTAAGTTCGCTAAATCAAAAATTATTTTTTTTGACGATTTTTTTCTTTTCGATGCACCCAATCGGCCAAAATCGATCGAAAATGAGCGGCACATTCAGAGGCTCGTAAACTGAAAAGTAAAAATCTTCATTAAAAAATGATTGTACGTCGTATTTGTACTTCCTTTCTTGTATATTTAGAGCTAATTAGATCGTGATTTGATTAGAACTTAAATATTTGACGAGTTTTCTAAGTTAACGACCCAAGACGGTTAAACAAGAGGTCTACATTTAGTCCATTTTTAAATGATAAAAAGGCCTTCTGGTAAACGGAAAAACGATGAACCAACGACGAAAAATCTCGCGACAGGAGATTGCGAGTTGCAAGTGGAATGGTCGATGTCAAGAGAGGATGAAGTTATTTTCAATCTATTTTTAAATTTCGCGCCACGCGTAGAGGCTATTTTTAACCTCAGCCCCATGATCTCGCGGTTCATATTCCCCAAGACGGACCAATCAGAATCCGTTATTTAAATAACTAGTTTTATGACCTCGTACTAAAAATTATCAATGCCAAAGAGCCATGTATGGGGTATATGCTCTTTTACCTCATCCTCTTTCGTCGATGTTCACAAGGGATTGGATCAACCTTTTCGAAACTAATCAACAAATCAGTAGCCGGGTCCCCAACCTCGTCCCCAGGGCGCTTTTCCCTGGCTTTGGGTGGGGGGTCCCGAGACCAAGTGCTGGAATTCCCTACCACACGACTTTATCAGTTGCGCAAACCTCGCCAAGTGATAGTACCTCGATGGTATATGCAAAAGGCGGGGGTTAACCGTGTATAGCCCTGTATTAGATTGTGTAGCTCCGCAAAGACGTATACAGCCCTACACGGCACTTTATAACTGTATGTAGCCGAGTGTATCGATATAGCCCGGTACAGCCCTTTTTAGCCCTGTAATTTTTATTTTATTATTATTTTTTTAATGCACGGTAGAATCATCAGCTAAGATTACAAACAATGCTAAAATGTAATTATATAATAGAAAAATTTTAAAAAGGTTACGTAACAATTACACTATATGAATGCCGTCCACACTAAAATATGTCTTTAATCAGATTTTAGAAAAGCCCAAGAGACTCTGCTTGTCTTGCTTCGAGCCGGGGTAAGCTGTTCCATACGGTAGCACCACTATAGCTGAAGCTGTTTCTATAATAACTTGTCCGTGGAAACGGAACATTGAGTTTTCTTTCAGAGTCTCTTAAATTATAAACAGATTCGCGTTTAGTAAATTTACGACATAGATATTCCGGTGCTAGCCCCTGAAGACACTTATAGACCATTATGGCCAGCGCAATTTGATGCTGGCTAGCTAGATTTTCCAGCCTAAAATTTCGAATAGCTCGCTAGCATTTGCATCAAAATCAGAGAAAGTCAAAACTCGGGCTGCTCTATTTTGCAGTTTTTGTAGTTTATCATGTAACTTGATACCACAGTTTCCCCAGACGACATTGCAGTAGTCAAAGTGCGTTTGAAGTAAAGCGTGATAAATAGAACGCAATGTCGTGTGAGGGACAAGATGCCTTACGTTTGAGGGCTCCAATACCAGTTGCAAGTTTCTTTGTCAGTTTATCAACATGCTTACTCCAGTTAAGATTATTATCAATAAGCACTCCCAGTGATTTAGCAGTAGAAATATGAGTGATACGAGCACGATTAATCTCGGGAATTGGGGGATTTGTAAGAGTATACAACCTCTGCCTTGATCCAATCAGCATAAATTCGGTTTTTGTCATGTTTAGGGTAAGTTTGTTAGCCATCAAGCAATTTTTAACATTTTCTACATCTTGGTTAAGACTTGATTCTATGTCGCCTGTATTGTCACCCGTATATGTTAGGTGGGTGTCATCTGTATAGCCCTGCATAGCCCTGCATAGCCCTGTATTGCCCCATATAGCCCCGTATAGCGGTGCATAAATGTGTTCAGCTGCGTGTAGACCTGTGTAGCCGTGTTTAGCCCAGTATAGCTGTGTACAGCCCAGTGTAGCTGCGTGCGGCGCTGTCTAGCCCTGTGTGCCATATAGACTATACAGTCTATACTCGACAACTTCACAGGGCCCTATGTAGTCTCGCCTTATATGGCCCGAGATCGTCCAAATTGAGACAAAGCTTTAATATTTAGTTCTGTAAGACGAAAGAAATTAGTTTTTAACTTTTGCTTTACTATAACGGAAAAAAAAAAACAACCGTTAGCCGTAAAAAAGCCAAAACATTAGTCATTAACCGTACAAGCCACAGCCCCATTGAGACCCCGGTCTTCACAAGGTAAATCAGTTATTCAGAGGATAGACAGCTAATGCGAAAGAAGCCGTCTTAGGCAGACCGAAACACTTTTCAGGACCGTCACATGCAGTAGCACTCTCTACGCAAGATCAAGAATTTCAGCCCCAGCGCCGGATTTATCACCGGGGAGTGCTAAAATCTGACCAGTAATAAATAGTAATTAATAACGGAACACCAAATCGAAAACGCACCACACAAAAATGCAGAATTCTACAACTCACGCTGCTCTACATTAAAGGACACCTTACTCTCAGTTTGATCCATGAGTTTCCTGTTCGTTTCATTCAATTAATCAATGACTGTCTGTAACTATATACCGCAATACCTTACTTTAAGAAGAGTGTCTGAGTTTCGGTAATATAACTGACGGGTGAACTACATATCCGAATGGAGGAACCGGTTTCGCTGGACAAAAACGAGAGATTTTCCCGATAGCTTATAAACCCGAGTGACTAAGTGTTTAAAACTGTAAGATTTTAGTCGAATAAGGAACAGTCTGTGACAACAAAACTGACTCAATTACGAACTATTAAGAATTTTTTTTTTTTAATGTTGGCTGAATGGGGCAACTGATAGCCGAAATATCTCTGAAATTTAACCCGAAAAAATCGTTGAGCATAGTTTTACAAATGAAAAGCCCACATTATATTTCATTGAGAAGTATCAATAAATGCCACCACGATATAGTTTTCGCCCTCGTCATCTTCCAGTTCACGTCTCTCGGGACAGTTTTATCAGCGTTGAGAAAAACTTCTTCCGCTTTAGCAACTTCAATTAAATGATAAATCTATCAAAAAGCTAAACAAGTCATTAATACTTGTTTCTCACATTTGCCCCCCAGGGTCAGAAACAAATGCAAAATCGAGCTTATAGCTTTTTACTGCATAGGTATCTGGCATCTGTGACATAGTAGAAATTCTTTATTACGAAAATATCTAGAGAGGTGACCATGCTTGACAGGATTCACCAAATACCACTAAATAGTTTGCCGGCTGATTTAAAAACAGTTCTCAAATATCGTATGCTATAAAGCCTCGAAAAACTATCTCAGCCCACAGGGAGATGTGGCTAGAAAGCCTTTACGGAATGGTCGCGCGAGCAATGAAAAGTTAGAACTCTCTTATTTGGCATAATGAACGCTACCATAGGAAAGCGCTGGTCAGTAACTTACATTTGAATGGTGACACGTAAGGATTTCAAGTACAGACGCAAAAGCTAGAACCGCCTTGTACCACATAAACAGTACAACTTACAGGGAAGTACCAATCAGTAACTTTCATTTGAATGGTCTCAGTTTAGGATGTCACTGAGACTCAAAGGTCAGAAACACCTTGTATGTACAGCATGAATTTCAACACTATTAGGCTGAACTCCCGTTCAACCGCGTCAAGCTGTTTCATGCACAATCGGACAGGTATGAACCTTATGAACGGATTAAAGGTAAAGGCTTCTAAAGAAAAATCTGTACATAATACTAAATAGCTTATGTAATATTAAGCCACTTAGTCAAAGAGAAGGGTGCTTTTCGTGAACACAGGAAGCTGGAAAATATAAAACAACTGGACGCACGGGTTATAGGTGGCGTAAACCATAAATGTTTCGTTCCCCTATCGGGCTGAAGCCTAGTTTTGGACCCTCTTGAACCTTGAATGGCTGTAAAGAAATTAAAGGTATGTAAATATTCGTGCGTCGGGTGTCTTCTTAAATGGTGACAAACTAGTTCACTCTTTCCTAACCGGCTGAAGTCGAGCATCACCAGTTTTATCGTTCATTTTATGGCCGTTACTGATCGACTCACATGCTGTCACTGTGGAATTGTTATGCAGTGAACAGGACAATGGCCAGCCAGAGAACTCAACTCCACCCCGTAAAGATTCAAAGCTCCGTTGAACATAGCGTCGTAGTTGGCAGCTCTTGGAAGCTTCTTGCATCCAATTTGGTGTTCAGAGTGAAGTCAAAGGTTTCATGGACTGACGAGGTACGAAATCGTCTAATGTGGGGGACGGATTTGCTTCGGCCACGCCGTCGTTGTTTCGCAGTCTCTGCCATGTCAATGAGATGCGTTTCAACTTCATTCACTAATCCCAAATCCATCGCTTGAGACGACTCACTACTGCAAGATGAACCTGTGGAACTGGAAGACACGGAGCTCATGTTTCCTGAACTTTTCCGCCGCATTTTCGTTGTTTCGATATTGAATTTATCATCCATCGCAAGCGGCTAAGCAAACTTCTAAAAGCGTCGAAGGGTCCAGAGATCAAAAGTACCTTATTCGTGGCGTACGACCTTGCTTTATCATCCAATCCATCGAGCCATTATGACAATGTGATTGGTGTTCGCCCTGAAGCTTTCTGTTATTTGACGCTAATTGCACATCTCATGAGAAGAATGCTAACACTTCGACTGAGTGCTGTATCAACATAACATTCCGCGTATTAAAGATCTCAGTGATAACCTAGGCTATATTTAGGGTCGATAAATAGCATCTCTCCAAACGTTTGCCTTGATGGAGGAAATCCAAAACTGCGAGCAATTCCAGCTGATGTTAAAATTTCGTCTCCTCACTCTCTAATACGTTCTATCTCTAATCTAGACTACTGTCATGGTTATTAGACAATAACTTAAAACGTGATTACGCTAAAGAGATATTTCAGTTCTTTTTATTACTGTGTTCATCAAATACTCAATTTCCCTAAGCGATCTCCCCTCGCGCTTTAACAAATGAGTTTTACAATGATAATCGATGAAATCCGTTCTACCCGTAGCCATTTCCTTTGCAAAGTGGAGCCTTCATTTTGTCTTTGCCAGTTCACTTAGCCGATCGTCAGCATATGCAGTTCTAACTTAAGTCAGTCGGTGACATGTGCAAAATGCAACCCTCTTCAAACTGATCTAACGGGAGTTTAGTCATGACGCGGATGACAGTAGCTAGTGTTGTGCCTCTGGGCCCAGTTCCAGTTAGACGGCGTTAGAACCGAAAACGAACATAATAAAGCAAGCATAGAGTAACTGTGTTACTTTCAGCCTTAGCATTGTGCTTCCTATGTAATTGCTCACCAGCGAAAGACTCGCCAGTTACCACAAGGTCTCAGCAATTAGCTGCCCTTCTCAGCGGACAGTGATTAAATCAATATGTCACTCTTAGTGTGATCGGTTCTGGCGATTCTGTGCTTTTCGAGTGGTTTTAATCCGGACGGGCGGTTCAATGCTAAAGATAGCCACCTATACGGTGACAACATAACGTGCCTACCAAAAAGGAATGGCGAAAGTATGGTTCCAAGCTCGTATACCAAAAGGAAACAATTCAATATGTAAACGGAAACTGCAGGGAAATGTCTTTCTAATAGGAAATAAAGTAACAAATTGATTTGTGAAAGGTCTTAGCGGGCAGCTGGTCCAGACTGTCGTTGACCTGTGTTATCGAAGTATAACGTTTCGAACGGAATTAACTGCTCATACGCCAATACCCGGTATTGGACGGAAGCAAGAATCTGTTTTCCAGTACAATGTTTTGCTCATTCTGATCAAAGCGTTTCCAGAAATCGCGTGACATGAGCTTAATATTCCATCTTTGATTGTCCGGTTGCAGTGGCGGATCCAGACCGCGATGTAAGGGAAGACTCCATTGTCAAAAAACATGTTTTACCCTTTCGTGGTTTTTGGCGTCCTTCTCGATTTTGCAGCAGCTTTATTATAGCCAAGAGATTGGGTCCAAAAATAAGGGGGAAGGGCCCTCCGCGCCCCACCCTGGATGCGCCACTATGGATGTGTGTCAACTGGCTCTTCACCCTAAACCCTAGGGGTCAGTGAAGGGTGCATTCGTTTGGGGTATTCCGGAATAAGAATATCTTGCGGAATATGGCTATTCTGGCTATTCCAGCTGTTCTGCTCCTTGCAGCAGGATCAGTTACAATGGAAATCCAAGTATTTGGAATGAGACTAGATCCCAAACAAGCGCGTACGCTTACTTGCTTAATTCCAAACATTCTTATTCAGAATTGCTCGGCTGCCTAACGAAATAATTAAAGCGACCTTCGTTATTATGTCAAAGGACTATGACTTTGTGAGGTGACTATTGTTAGGCGACCATGGTATTCATGAGTCGAATGTCAGTCATGAATTTACCCTTGCCGGGGTTTGCAATAAGGTTATAATTGAAACTGACAATACAAGCGGCGCAATTCAACATCAAAACATGTAAACACCGTGTTCGCCATCTTACGCTTTTGCAATGCCTCAGTAAATGTTTCGGTTATCAGAATTGTAGATGGTAAAATTTCCAAGCACGCACGATTCTCGGTAAAACACAATAAAAACTCTTTCTTGAACAATCTTAAGCTGTAAAACAATGGCTGGTAATTGGCAGGTTATCTGCTAGTTCTCCGAGAAGAATGGGAAAAACTTGAAAGATTACTTTACCGGTTGTCAAGAACTTGCAATCCATCTTGGTCGGCATTCGAACATATACATAACGATGTGTTTTTCTGCATTATCAAAGCAATTTACAATAGCTATACAACAGAAACTTTAAGAACATTGGTCAACTGTTATTTTTGAGGTTTATTTTTATACAAGCGACTTTAAGAACATTGGTCATGTTCTTCATGATATAACACAACATCGAAAATGTTGTTCTAGAACTTTCTAAAACGTAGAGCAAGTTGTTAATTAAGTCGTTGACCATTCTCCACAACAACCGGGAAAAATTGATAAGGTTAGTTAAAGGTTGTCAAGTCATTTAATTCAAATCCATCTTGAACATCCTTCGACATTAATTCCTCGCTCCAAAATCTTCCCGCACGGCTGAGGGGTTTTTTCTTTCAATGGAACAAGTGTCAGAAATGTCTTAAGAAATGGGGGGTCATCAGAGGAACAAAATTTTTGGACAATATGCACATGTACGATCACACTGTTACTGGGTTACCTTAATTTACGTTGAGAAAAGGTAAGCTACTATATACCGGCTCAAAGTTTGTGTGTTGTAGTTAACTCAAACTGTTCTGTAAAGTGGTAAACTTGAATACAAAAGGCAAGTCGAACTAACTTTTTCACTGAGAAGCATATCGAAGCATATATAAACCACCTTACTGAAGAGAAATTCGATGCCAGGCGAGCAAAAAATGCATAATAATTTAGACTTCTCACACTCAGGATTTTCTAATTTTTTTTTACCTCGTGAAAGTAGAGGGAGTACGGAAAAAAATGACCAAGGAACGCTCTACCACCTCGGGACTACCTGAATTCCCTTCCGTGGAAGGTGCAATCTTAGCTATTTTGAACGAAAAGTCTTAAAGTGATAAGCTATCCAATGATCAGCGTTTGTGAGAGGTTAAAACGACGTTTAACTTCTAACATGATAGACAAGTCAATTCATGAATGCTGTAATTTAAATCTGGGGCTTAAGGACTAGATTATAACGATTTCAGGTTGACGCGGGTCGGGTTATTATTTTTAGCGTTCATTTATACAAATGTCTTTCACTTCGGCTTTTTACTATATTTGAAACAAACTCTCAAAAACAGCCGGGTGTGAAACCCTTGTAGCCTCCTCGATACTCCGTACAAGCCAACGCAGATTAAGCTATTTAATTAAGGGTTACACTAGTTCTCGTCGACGAACAAAACTGATCTCAAGTGTATAAGCTTAAAATACCAGTTCGTCCTCCGTTTGCTGTCATATACATCATCTTGTATAGCAAAGTTGCGTGATCCTTAAAACACCTAAGAGATCATAAAATTGATAATAAACATGGTCCTTAATAAATTATCATGTGATGGATGAGTCCAATCTATGCCTTGAAGTATCCGTCTCATAATATGGAGCATTTCTGAAAGTTTACCGCTTGGTACAGCAAAGATGTCAAGACCATTTTTTCTTCCAGATTTAAGGTTGGACACTTCGTTAGTTGTAAAATGTATATTTATTGTCAGAGAGCTGACTGACTGTTTTCCGCTGTAAAATGTTGAAAAACCTAACTAGATCAGCGCAAAACAAAACTCCAGAGTTTCCTGGTTTTCCACTTTCTTGATGACATTTCCACTAAAAATGAACAATTCCCGTTTCTCTAAAAATCAAAATAGTACGCTCAATAACTGTCGCAAACGCAGCACTCTCATTATACCCGCTGACTTCTATTATAGAATCGAATGAAGTGAAAATCGCCGGTCTGCCAGACTCGAACTTGAAAACGTTTGAGTGAAACTGACCGCTTCTTAAAGGAGCTACGTCACGGTCTTGGATTTTGAAAAGTTTAGCCTCAATTTATCAAAAAGATCGTTTGTAATCCGTTTCAATCTTCTGCATCCTTCACCATCCTGGCCATGCTTGCATTTATTCTTGTCTCTTTGGTTCTTATCTTCCCTAACAAAATGTTATTTCACTATTTCCCCATTACTTGAACACAATTTTTATGTTTCTTTTTGAACCCAAAATATCGTGACCGAGCTCCTTTAATTTAATTGCTTCGGGCCAAAAGAATAGCCGTGCTATTAAAACTGAAATGTTATGTCAAAGAGTATGATGATAGAGAACAGCACTGTTAAAAATGGGAACATTAATCAATGGATTTTAATCCTGTCAAGAAAAATACCTCAATGATAGCGTGATTCTCAATTATGACATCTCGTGTAACACACGAGAAAGCCGACAGGAAAGAGTAAGTTTGTTTCCTGGTGACAAAGCATAAATCCACCTGGTTGACGCTACTATTCTCTTGTAATCTCATTGAGATTACTTCAATATAGATTACGTTTATGATAAATGGACTGCTTGCACGGTTTCTCCTTTATACTAAGTATTACTTTTTTCTTTTAACGTTGGAGCCGGTTTCTTTTTGGGTCAGTACCCAGCTATTACAACAGCCCACGCGATTGGCTTAGAAAACGATAGAAGCATTCAAACAAACAACAGAAACAATGAACCCTAACCTTAAAAACACTAGAGCTGCGTCCTAACCAGATCCAATGAAATTAGAGGTTGTAAACAGCTGCGTGGTATCTGTCTTTTTGGGTTTGGAAAAACATACACTACACTGATTGGATGAAATAGGTTCTTAATAGTTTTTAAATCAAGTCTAGTTATGTCCAAAGAAATGAAACTTGAACGTGTTCTTGACGGATGATCTCCAGTAAGACAGGAACATGAAACTCAGAGATTAATCGCGAAGGATTATCGAAATGAAAAGGCAATAAAAATAGCTCACTCGAGTGAATGCGGAATCAGTGGCTAAAAAGGTTGAAAAAGTAAATTGTTAACAGCGCGTGCGTTTGATCACTCTTAATCGGTTCATTGCCGAAGCCACGGCATTAACAGGTGGGCGGAATACCGTTTGACAGAATACCTTTTAATGCAAATTAAGGTCGGTATTGTGCGGGTATGACAAAATGACATTTGTAGACAGAAAACACGGCAACTGTCAGCCCAGGCTATCGGCCGCCCAACTGACGTTATTTCAGTTCCGCCCAATGCGCATTTAAAACCAGCGAATGAATCATTGTCGTTGTTACAGGTGTTGCATAGATGCACTGAAATACATACGAAAACCAGGATCAATATCGATGCCAGATAACAGACTGACACTGATAATCGATAGCAATCGATTACCATTGTAACCTTCACTTCTAAAGTTGTTATGACTCGACTACGACTCCTTCACTTATCCCGGTGAATAGTGCTCAATGCTAAAACAGCTTTTGACATGCCGTTGTCAACACTGGAGTGGGTGAGGAGGGGGGTTGAGAATATGTTATACTTGCGTGCGCACATCAAAGGTCTTTTTCATGCCCTTTTTGCCCAACAGTTTTGTCCAAGATCGCTGTTCTTCCTAAGAACCTCAGTCTGAGAAGCAAAATGAGGATTTCTCTGAATTTTAGAATTCTTAGAGATCACTTCAATGGACAATGCCATCCTATTTGTGAGAGCACGTGCATGATAAGTCGAGCGTGGACGTAGTAGATTGAAAGTAGCAAAATTTGGCCGAGACTGTCTATAAGGAACGTCTATGTTACAGCGAAACATGTGAATTAGGTTTTTTGATTTCTTTTCCCTTTGTTTTTCCTTAATGAAAGGAGGTTTTTTTTTTTAGTGCTTAACACTAGTTCATTAGTCGTTAGTATTTGTTATTGTCCCGTTTCACTGTTCGCAGCTCACTGTTATCATCTATTCGTATTGCTGCGTCATTGTCAAGTTTTTTGGATTAAATACGACCTAGGTCAACGTTTTTTATGCCACTATTTTGAAGTCTTTTTAAGCAGCAAGTTTTTAAATTATTTCGTTAAGTCAGGATACCGTTAAGGTAAACCTTTCTTCGTGTTATCCGTTCCTTTTTCCTCATTTTGTTAGCTATCGTTTTCTCAGGTTTCGTTTACTAATTCTTCTATTTTTTCTGGTTTATATGTGGTACCGTAAGAATGCGGATTTTAATAAAAAGCTCGAACTTCGGTTACACTATATTTATACACAGTGATATTTTAAAGATTCAAGCTTGTGGGGCCATTGAAAAAAGTAGCAATTCAAATAAACAGAACAAGGTTACGAAACCCAACTGCAAGGAGACAAACAGTTGGTTATTTACAAAGCATGGTGAAGTTGAATTCGCAACCAGCGAAGGTGGTGTTCAGAGCAGGATTTGAATCTCGAACATCCGCATGCAGATCCAGCGGGCTATAAAACATGTCATGGCAAGAGATCAAAGAAATTCGAGTAATAAAACAAATTGATTCTTTAGTAGCTAATACTGGATTAAGAAAAGGAAATTCCATTATTTAATTCTTTAAGACGAGAGCTATTTCATTGCGGCCAGAGGCCAGAGGCCAATCAACGTCAGCCTATGTGCACATTGCGGACCTGTTAGTTTGTACATTTATGATAAAGAATACTTCATTCGGTAGTTGATTGTGTCAAACACAGTGACGCGACTTCACGGTAATAGCTGTGGTTAGGAAAAACACTGTTCCTTTCTCCAGAAACGCGGAGATTGGGTATCAGTGGAAACGGATGGCGTTGGCGTGACAGAGCTCAAGGCACCGCGGCTTCCTCACGCGAACCAAGAAATAATTATATTCTTAGACAATGCTTCCTGCTGCACGCGCGACAACACCATATCATCAGTGTACATAACATATTCTTTGCTTTTATCAAAATGTGGAGGATGGAATCACTTCCTGTGGATAAGGATCACACAGTAAGGTGTTTTAAAACGTTCTCTTCGACGAAGCACCGAGCTGTTAAGTCGGCAGAGAGTATTCCTCGAGTACTTACCAACGGTCCTTCTCTCGACATTTCATCCGCCCTGCGGAGAACCAGATCTTCCAGTTTGCCAAGAATGTTAAAGAAAGATAAAAAGGACACACACAGTTTTAATTTTACCTCTCTGTTTGGGTCAAAACTGAGCCAAAACAGAACATCTGAAACGGAGAAACCATCGCTACACGTCAACGGAAAAGACATCAGTGGAATGAAACACAATTCTATCAGTCATCATAGAAAACAGACTGTTTCTCAAAAGGCTGAAAAGTCTTCGCCAAAGGAAAAGCTGTTTATTGTTCCAGCGATTTGTGTGCAAACCCCCGAAGAGGTTAATTTAATTCATCAATTACAACCAATTGCACAGACATTTCAGTTGGACTCCTCAGGTAATTCAACGCAAGATCATTTACCCAGCAAGGAATGCAGTGAGACTGCGCAAGATATACAAGACTTGCAATTTACCGTAGAGAGCCCCGATAATCATCAGAAAAAAACAATGCGCCAAAGGAAAAGAAGTGCGTCGTGGAGTGGAGAAAATTTTAAGGTAATTTCTTGCGGTGATGATCTACAAATAAGCCCCAGCGGAGAACTAAAAAGCTGCGTGTCTTGGAGTCACATGTCTTTTCTCGAATCGGATTTGTCACGAGAGACCGACCTCTGTTCCACCGAATTGTAGCAGAAAAGAGTGGAGGTCAGTTATTGTTTATCGAGATAATCTAGTCAGTTTAAAACTTAGCTACGGATAAATCAACGCCAAAAGTAGTTGCTGTTGCTTAGACTCTTCTGGTCGGTTATCAGAAGAAAAGACTGTTCAGTAACATTTTCCATGATATGTGAGCTCGCTATCAATCAGACTTTTAGTTTATTTATGCGGTCTAACCTGATTAGGTGATAAATTCAAGTTGTTTACGGTTACTAAACCACGGCACGAATGATGAAGAAATCTCACATCAAACACACCCACGTAACTTACAACGCTTCTCAACCCAATTTCACCCAAAATCATAGAAATGGCTTCCGGCACCTTAAAGGCTCATAAACTACAACATATCAGGACTGTCCAGCATGTACGCCATATCAGTTAATGACAGTGGCCTATGTGGTTTTTGGTTACGTTTTATGAGACAAAGGCTATAAATTACCACCTTGGAGTCTCAAACTAATCATGATGCAGTTTTCGTTTAGTCAGTACTGTTGCTGTCAAGGTCTCCCAGCTGTCTGGGAATTGCATGTTATAACATAACTTCAAAAACAGTTAAGCGCGCGCCGTCATTGGTCAGCTAATGGCGACCTTCAGATCGGAGCACGAGTACCGACTACGAGTACGAGTTTTCCGTTCTGAGCACGCGCATTAGGTTTTCAGGTCGAAATTTTTTTAAGTGCGCGTGCTCGGAAGGGAAAACTTGTACTCGTAGTCGTACTCGTAGTCCGATCTGAAGGTCGCTAATGACTTGCTTATGGGTAAACCCTGCTGGTGTAAGATGTTTGCTTTCATGTTAAAAAACAAATGGTAGACGGCTCGAATAGCGTGAATTATTGAGTTATGGATGCACTTGAGAGTTTCCAAAACATTAAGAAGCTAGAGTCGCGCTCCCTTATCGCCTTTGTAACTCTCGTGCGTATCAGTTTCCGAGAGCGCGCTGTAACTTACGCTGAGCCGCAGTTTGTACATTACCATATGTTAATTGACGAATGAAAAGACTACAAATTATCGGTGATTTGACACACAAACGAGATCTTGTACTGCAACGTTAATGCTATGATGACCCGGCTTTCCCCACGTTAGGGCGCCTTTTTGACGAAGAGAATATTTGTCTAGAATCTCAAAAACTAAAACAGCTGTTGGTCTGCTAATTAAGAACACGATTACTATGACAACACATTTGCTGGTATGGTATATTTAACAACTGTTCCACGCGCAAGAGTTGAACGTAAGATGGTAGATCGCCAACAAGGAGTGCCCTGAGTTAACTTTCACATCTCACATCCAAAAAAAGCGCGGGTGGGATAACTGTCTTATAAAAACGCCCAGAAAATACCAGTAAATCTTACCACTTTTTTTGTCGTTGTTGCGAATTTACACTCTTTAAAGAAGTGTAAAGTACGCGTACACATACCTCATTTGTAGAGCGTGGTATAATCCCTCATATACCATGAGGCTCTTAGAATTGCATTGTCCAATGATTGCGCTTTTAATTAAAAAACGAAAGCTACCCATTCTCGCGATAAGGAGCTAAGACCTAAATAGATCTAATTACTCTGAATAGTGCATGTCAGTGCTTAACCCTGCAAATGCTGTTCTCAGTTCAACTATAGAGCGTAATTCGTTTCAGTTCCAACCCGCTGCCATAATCTTTTTACATCTCGGCTTTGAAGTCTCTAAGCTTATTTTCGAAAGAGTTATTAAGTCACAGGTATGCTTTTGCTTTACTATGGTATGTCTGTAAGAGCTAATGTTACTTGCGGTTCTATTTAGAGCCGGAAATAGCGTTTGCTTTTGAAGCCCACTTTGTGATTGGCCAAAAAGTTACGCGCCACTTTCTTAACCAATGGAAAGCAAAACATAATTTTGCGTCGCGTTCTGATTGGTTCATATCGGCAAGAGTAACTGCTGTAGTTTTCATATCTTATGAAAAACAGTTCGAAAAGTACTTGTGACACACTAATATCACGACATTGACTTAACATAGTTTGATATTTTATACGTTGACTTTATATATTTGCCTCAGGAGATATAAAAGTACCACAGAAACGAAAGACATCAACGATCCTTACCTCAATAAAAGTGGATTTTTCCTGTCACACAGTTCGTTTTGTGAATGATTTAAGGCATCAGTACTCTAGTGTCATTTTGGTACAAACTGCATAGTTGTACTTGCTCCTGAGAAGAAAACGGAAAAGCCAACATTTAAGCGAGCACGACATGACTAAATCGTTCCGGCACATGCAGAAGAGAATTGCGGTTGAAAATTTTCGCCTTAGAATAGCATCTCGCAAATACTTTTCAAAAACAAAAATATGAAGAATAGTCTAGAAAACTCAACACGAGTGTTAGCTGTATATGGCCGGTAGTTGACCGTTTTACTTAGTTAAATTTAACAGAGCAGCACAAAAACATAAACTCAATAGATTTCAAGTATAGAGCGGTTTTCAATTGAGTGTCGTAAAACCAATATCAGAGTAATTACTCCGACCAATGATATGATATGATATGATATGATATTTTATTATTTATGCACGGTAAAATCATCAGCTAAGATTACAAACAATGCTAAAATCTAAATTACAAATGGTAAAATTTTAAAATGATTACAATAAAATACAATTAAACTATATTTATTCTAAAGCTGCTTTCCATGAATGCCGTGCTTTATACTAAAATATGTCTTTAATCAGATTTTTGAAAAGCCCAAGAGACTCTGCTTGTCTCGCTTTGAGGGGTAAGCTATTCCAGACAGTAGCACCTCTATAGCTGAAGCTGTTTCTATAATAATTTGTCCGCGGAAACGGAACATTAAGCTTTCTTTCAGAGTCTCTTAAACTATAAACAGATTCGCGGTTTGTAAATTTAGAACATAGATATTCCGGTGCTAGCCCCTGAAGACACTTATAGACCATTGTGGCCAGCGCAATTTGTTGCTGGCTAACTAGATTTTTCCAGCCTAAAATTTTGAATAGCTCGCTAGCATTTGCATCAAAATTAGAGAAGGTCAAAACTCTGGCTGCTCTATTTTGCAGTTTTTGTAATTTGTCATGTAACGTGATACCACAGTTTCCCCAGACGACATTGCAGTAGTCAAAGTGCGGTTGAAGTAAAGCGTGATAAATAGAACGCAATGTCGTCTGAGGAACGAGATGCCTTACACGTTTGAGGGCTCCAATTCCAGAAGCTACTTTCTTTGTCAGTTTATCGACATGGCTACTCCAGTTAAGATTATTATCAATAAGCACGCCCAGGGATTTAGCAACAGAAACTTGAGTGATAGGAGCACCATTAATCTCGGGAATTGGAGGATTTGTGAGAGCATACAACCTCTGCCTTGATCCAATCAGCATAAATTCGGTTTTTGTCATGTTCAGGGTAAGTTTGTTTGCTATCAACCATTTTTTAACATTTTCTAGATCATGGTTAAGACTTGATTCTATGTCGCCTGTATTGTCACCCGCATATGTTAGGTGGGTGTCATCTGCGTACATCCATGGCACACAATTCGTTAGACAGTTTGGAAGATCATTGATATATAGCAAAAACAACAATGGACCCAAAATAGTCCCTTGAGGGACGCCGCAACTTAGTGAGCAAGTTTTAGAAAGTGATCCATTAATGGAACACTTTTGAGTGCGGTTGTCCAAATAGGACTTAAACCAGTTGTAAGAAATGCCATGTATGCCGTAATTATTTAATTTAGATAAAAGGATCTCGTGATTAACCGTATCGAAAGCTTTTTTTAGGTCTAGGAAAACAACAGCGTTTATTTTTCCTCGGTCAATGTTGTAAGCCCAAGTATCCGTAGCCCCAAGTAGAGCCGTAACGGTGGAATGAATAGAATCACAGCAGGTGCGAACAGCGTAATGAGCCAATCAAAATCCGTAGCAATTCGATGTAACTTGCTCAAAGCGCGGGAAAAATCGCGTACGCAAGTCGCGATTGGTTTTGGTTTTCCTTCTCATTGGTTGATAAACTGGCGGGAGATTTTTAAGCCAATCACAAAGCGTAGCAATCGCAACCGCGTAATTACTTTCGACAGTCATTTGAAAACCGCTCTAGTAAAATTTAGTGCATTTGTTGTTGTTATAGTGGTGCTGGATTTTCTTTTCTCCAGCGCCGAGTTGGTTGAAGTAAGGTTAGCGCTAACCTCGGCTTAAGTCTGATTAAAACCTGTAGGTTGTCGTCATATTATCCCGGGTTAGCACAAACCCTGCTTTGAACATCTCCGCGCAAAGGAGTGGACGGGAAAAAAAAAAGAAGTTAGCAAATTTGTTCATTGTATGAACTGATCCAGTTACTTAGTAAGATCTTTATGTCATATTGTACTTTCATTGTTTAAGGAGACATTCTCAACATTGTGCCGCTATTGTGCAAGATTCTTCATAAATCAAAGGAAAATTGGAATGTCAGATGTTGCAAGACCTTAGTGGCAAATGGCTCCCACGAGCCACTCACGAATACAAGAACGAAATCAAACGGCCTGAAAGTCAACCATTAGAGCGGTTTTCAATTGAGTGTCGAAAATAATTAAAAACTTGCGCGCACTATTCAACTAAAAACCAATTGCGACTTAGTCACTCTCGTATTCACGCGATTGGCGCCGGCTACCTTTGCTGGTTTTGCATTCTGATTGGCTCGTAAAGGCAGGTCGTGCGTTACTTCAATTCGTGATTCGTTGAAGGGTGTGTTTCCTTTGCAGCCTGATTGGCTCTGTGAATTCTGATTTGCATTCTGATTGGCTCCTAAAGCCAAGTCGTGCGTAACTTCGATTCGTGATTGGTTGAAGGGTGTTCGTCTGGTTATGCGTCTCTAGTATAAAGACGGGCACAAGAAGCATTGTCCGTCTAGACGAACTATCTTCCGTTGTGCGTTGTTATAAAGAGGGGCACAAGAAGCATTGTCCGTCTAGACGAACTATCTTCCGTTGTGTCTTGTTCAAACGAAAGATAGTCCCTCTATGCGTCTTGTGCCCGTCTTTACTCTAGACGAATTTACCAGACGCACAACAAATGTTTGCCCAAGTTCGTCCCAGACGGATTATGCGTCTTTTATAGTCCGTCCCGTCTTTATACCAGACGAATAAAATCAGCGACGCATAATGCGTCTGGACGGATTATGCGTCTCTAGTGTAAAAACGGCCAATGTGCTCACAATCAAATCTCTCTAAGCGGACAACACTGTAACGCGGACACCTCTTTAAGCGTTCGAGTTATTATTGTCCATGGGAGTTTGCTAAGAACTCGAGAAGTTGGAGTCCCAGTCCGCTATCGCCTCGAGCGATTCTTACGCTTTTCTTACGCTTAGCAACCTTGCGCGTGCACTAAAACTCGATAGTGCACTTTGAGCCGTTTACTATTTGTTAATTGGTTTCACTTCTGGCCCCAGTTGTTCGAAACGTGGATAGCGCTATCCACTGGAGAGACTACTATCCACTTGATAACCCAGTTAGTTTTGCTAGAGGTTATTCGCTGGATATTGATTTATCCGGTGAATAGCTAGTCTCCATCGCAGCCGTTTTTTGGCTGCAGCTAAGAAAACCCCGCACGTTTATATAATCTATAATTCAAACAAACCCTTGTGGTGCAAGTAGGGTTTATCTTTGAAGTTCATCCGACGAGCATTTGGATGACCTTTCAAACGAAAGCAATTAAACAATAAGGAACACAGTTGTGACGTCAAAAACATAACCCAGGATTATTTTAGATAATCTGCGGATCTGCGGGGAGAACAAATAAAAAAATGCTTATGGCCACTTGCCAAACAAGTTGTAACTAGGGGAAAATAGAAGGGTTTTTAATGGTGTCACCAGAGAGCATATTGCCAATACGTTTAAAAAATGTTGAAAAATCCCCTAAATTCTTAACTTAAATTTCTGTGACGTCATGACTGGAAATCTATACCTTAGGTACACGGCTCTTCGCCATTTAATTACTTGAAAAAAATCAAATTTTGGATCACGTTTTCTGTTCGCTGCTTACTGCGAAGAGGCTCATTGTTGACATACATGGTGTTTTCCTCAACTAACTATTCACTACAGACGTGCGCAAATGCAAGATGTCTTGTCTGATTACAAGACAAAACGTTTAGTGGTGCATAATAAAGTGGCGCGCACGATGAGTTGATATTTCAGCGGCAAATAGTTAGAGGTTCGTGGCGCGTGAAGATATGCCAGACATCTTTGCTGTCTTAAATTGTTTCAAAGGATGAATTACGAAGATTACATCAAACGTTAATTTTTCTGCAACTTGCGGAAAATTTGTGTCACAGTGACAACGCAGACGATTGCTACCCATTGGACTTCTCGACACCTTAATTCTGCGTGGTTCTTAAGAGTTTAGCAGCTTTGATTTTATAACGTCACTTTTAACCCACTGAGAGGTGGGTGCAGTATAACAAACAAGCATAAGAAGGAAAGGTGCTTTCCGCTCTCTTGGATTTCATCTTCAGATTCAAAAGTCAGGGAGCCTCACGTCAAGTGATGCAGGCAGCTGAGCAGCGCCATAAGAGAGGAAACTCTACAGGCAAAGCCTTGGAGGACTGATCTTACGTGGCTTTGGCTGGGATCGTTTCACTCGTCGTATTTCATCCGCGGACACAAAATTAGAACCACCTTGTGCAGCGTAATAAACAGCTGCAATGGAAAGCACAGCCGGCATGCTCAGTAGCTTTCATTTGAATGGTCAGACTTTAGGATTTGATCCTCAAAAGTTAGAGCCACCTCGTAGAGTATAACAAACAGCACCACAAGAAAGTTCACTAGCTTTCATAAAATGGTTATTTAGAGTCGAAATTGCAACCACTGGTCACGATAATCGATCAGTTTGCTGAGCCACAGGAAATTGTGGTGAAATCGTTGAAATGAGACCTTTCTAGCCCTGATTTATTAAGGAGGCGGGGAAACAGTTTGTTTGCCCGTAAATGATGGTTTGATTCCGAGTATATGCATACAACCATTCAAATAAGGCCCTCAGACTACTTCTAGGAGAGAAAAAACATACAAGAATTAAGAATTCGTTTGTTCGCCACTTTGACTTCAGTCCCTCTTGGGAATGAGCGATTAAGTTATTCCAACACCCCTCCTCGTGTTACATCACTTATAACAGGCAGATTCAAGAAACTAGGGTCGAAACTAGGGGTGTTTAATTGACCAATGCGCCTGAAAACGTTGATTAAGTAACAACACAAACGTTTCACTTTGGTTTTATAGGCATTATCTCTTTAAGTTCTGGGCTAGAATTGCAGTATCTAAAACACTTCAGCAGTACGTTTGTCGGCAGAGATAACCTTAAGATTGTACGACAACAGGAATATTATTCTTGACAAAACTACATGATCCTTGCACTCGACAGGCTAACAATCTCCCCGTTACTGTTTGTGTTGACGGAATATGCAGACTACTTCCTTAGGAAATGAGTTTGTTATTCTTGTACTCTTGGAAAGCCAGCCAGGCTGAATTGGAAGGATTTATTAGTGTTATGCATCATTTACAATCAATAAACGGGATTACAGCTCCTTGACCTTTTTATTGTTGATTGACTCGACCATCTTTTGAGCATTTACATACCGTGCGACTCTGCCACGCAACCATCCCAATCAAAACAAGTTCCAATAAAATTTCAAGACTATTTTTGGGGTTCGATGGTAAATGGCTTTTACGTCTGAGTTTTCTCAGCCAACAGGCCGTTGTCACCTAACAGGAAGGAACAAAGGCATTCGTCTTAACCCTTCGATTTGGAGATTACTGAATGGGTCAAGTGTTGTGAAATTTTACAGTACTTGTACAATAATGCTCCAAAGTACTTAGAGCGTTAACCAATTTTAAGTACTATTTGTACAGTATTTTAGTTAAAGCTCCGTGGAACACAGGTCAGTCTCGATCATGCCCTCCTCGTATCTAAATCCTTTTAAAGCCATGTAACTGAAACGAACTTCAGACTGCTTATTAGATGTTCGGCTTGCGCCATTCGACGAAGAGGTCAGGGATATTTCTGGAGAAAAATTGGATGAAATATTTCGCCGCGTCCCTCTCATATCGGGTATCATCGATGGTTGCTTTGGAAGCGTTACAGTGATGGAGTTCTTTGCACTAGACATGCTGTCGACTTTAGTCAATGAACTGGTCCTCCTTAAGACTTTCCTAGGAAATTTCGCCCATTTGGTGTCGTTTTCAGCCGAATTTTTTCGGTCCTGTTTTGCCCCGTGTCTCCATCCTAACAGGCCACTGAACGACTTGCTTCGTTTCATTCGGCGGCCTTTTCTTCCTCCCTTTGTTTGGTCTGCACGTTCCGTAGCTTCACCTTTCATTGCAAAACGATATGCCATCGCCGACACTTCATCCTTTTTCTTGCCCCTTCCGTTGTTTGCAGTCACAACTCCGTCGATGTCGTTCTCTTTTATGCTGTTTTCAGAGCCGTTCCTTTTCAAAGACGCATGCATTACATTTAAGTCGACGTTCGGACGTGCATATCTCGCTAAGTCGGATCGACTCTTGCGGGAAAGAACTGGTTTTAGGGCAGCTTTGATTGAGCTCTTTCGCTCTCTGCATTCCACATCCTCGTCGAGCTCATTCCTAGAATGCCGTCTTTGTTTGATTTGACGTGTCGCTGTATCGAAGGGCCCTGATGCGCTGCAGTTTTCACAGCTAGCATCCTTCAAGAGAGTATTTCCCTGCTGATCTGTGAATGCCACTTCATCCGTGGAACCAAACACGTCGTTTTCGCTTCCAGACGGCGATCTGTTGCGCATTCGAAGCCCAAGTTTGGAAATCTCGTGTCCAAGGCGGCGCATAGCGGATGACATGACAGAAGCGTCTTCTTGTTTCATCCTCTAGAAGCCATCCAAGCAAGCTGACAACTGCGGTACTAAATTAAGCGAGCCCCACTTGTGACCTTGGTTAAGAACGATGAGTATATAGATTCCTGTTTATATTGTACACTATTATTCACCGAGCTGTTTTCTTAAGATTTCGCTAACGAGAGATCACTTAGCTTTCACCATTTCCCATGCTATCGAGTTCCTTTTCCATTCTCGCTTTTCCAAGTCTTCCAACATCTCCTTCACTTGCTTGTCTCGATGAAGTTGCCTACACTGCGCGCGTACGAATGGCCTATTTTTGGCGCAGATCATTTGAGTGTTTTCAATTGAAAAGCAGACAGATGAGACAATAAGCAGGGGCAACAAGTTATTTAATCAGGCCATGCCGTTGTCACGAGTCAGTGTATGGAATGTCGTGACGCAGATTTCACTGACCATCTGTTATCGCTTTTATCAGTTTACAATTAACTCAACAGTTCTAACGATTTATCTCGTCCGGTCGCGTGACAGAAGAAAAAAGATAATAAGAGAACCGCATAAAACGGATTTGTTAAACAAGTAACAACACCAGGCATGAAGAATGCGGCTGAGGTAATGGTACAGTTTCTAACGCAGATGTTTTTTCAGTCTGTCACGCAACACTCAACGCTCGGACGACGGAGAGGGCAAGGGGTGTGGTAAAAATGAACCAGCCGGCCAACTGGCGCTTGTGCGTCTTTGCTTACTGGAATGCTTTAGTTACGTGTAGGATGGCGATATCGAGGAAGAGCGAAAAGAAAAAGGATTTTTCTGTGCAGTAAATTAAGAGAATAATGAACTTTGAACTGAACTTTGAACGTTATTGTCACAATATAACAATACCTATCTATTTGGAGTACAAATAGAATAACGCAAACACAGTCCCTGACTGATCTGAGGACGTGAAAAGGCTGCCCTGAAAATAAACCGAAAATTGGCCAAAATTGAATTTTAGCTGTTGAGCTCTCCTGAGATTGTATTGCAACGTCCTGAATTTGGAGGTCTTCACAATAGAAGCTGTTTCGTCCGCAGAAAGTTTTCCAGTGCCAGAGAGAACTGAAATTGTTCAACATCATGGTGTATGTAATCGGCAAAATTAGCCCAATTATGTTTATTTCTAAACTGCATGGTTGCCCTAGTTTTCACTTCGAGCCCCAAAGAATCCAGGCTCAAAAGTACTTTTGAATTGCGTTTTCTATGACGCATTTCGGGAGGAAACTGGCTCATTGTGTTTCTTGATACGGAACTCGTTAAGTCACTAGGTGAACAAGGTGTTCGTGACGCAAGCCGTCGGGGCAGGTACTGGAGTACAAATAGAGGGCGAGTTTTGTGGAGCGCACGTGGGAAGAAGAAAACGCTTTTCTTCTCTCGCGCGCCCCCCTAGAAACCACTCGAGCACTTTCTACGTAGGCTTTTGACACCCCGCGAAGTATGCTTCCGCATATCGGTGCTCGTTGAGTTACATGCGAAATAAGTAGGCTGGTTCAAATGGCGCAAAAGGCCATTAGCAAGCAGGATGGCTAAAACATCTCACTAGAACATTGGAATAAAAGTATCGGCATACAGCCCCATATATATTCCTGACTTATAGCACCAACTTTTCTTGGAACTACCGCCAATTTTTCCTTCTAAATTTATGCAAAGCTCTATTGCTTATAGAAGCGCTGTCCTCTGAAATGCAGTATGACGATCGAATGGATCTGTTTTTGATTGCGCAGACAATAGGTTTTATATGAAAAACTTGGGGAAAAAATCAGGGCCGAGTTGTTCGATGCAAGGTTAGTGTTAATCTGGGATAAAGACCATGGCAACCAATTGGACTAACCCAGGGTTGGCGCGAACCCGGCTTCGAACAACTCGGCTCTGTATTTTAAGGAGTTTTAATTTTATCGTTCAAACTCCTCAAACGGTGAACTATAGATTTAAGAATTTTAAATATTTTAAATTTATGTCATAATTACCAGTTTTAATGTAAATACTCACTGTAACCTAGTGTAACTTTGGTGAATGGTTTAAAATTTTTGCTTTAGTTTTTAGTGGTGCACAACCCCACAAGATTGTTTATGTATGTACGTATTGTTTATG
Source organism: Astreopora myriophthalma (assembly GCA_014634185.1). NCBI lineage: Eukaryota > Metazoa > Cnidaria > Anthozoa > Scleractinia > Acroporidae > Astreopora > Astreopora myriophthalma. The sequence continues at coordinate 317,248 of BLFK01000908.1, forward strand.
TATGTACGTACGCACGTATGTATAACTGTATGCATTCACTTGGCCATCATGAGTTACCATCCTGCCTAACAAAGTTAATCGTGAGGAACGCACGATGCACTCGAATGGGCATTCATTGCAATTGTAAAAAGAGATACGTCAATTACCCTCTCTTATGACGTGACGTAAAGGAAACTGTTGCGCAACCACTGGACCCTTTTCTAGTCATGTGCGGGGACAGAGAAATTACGCCTAAATGACGTCAAACCATGCGAAAGTCCCGGTCAGCTGCTAGGTCTCAAGTGCGGGCAATATTTTAGATGCTTTCCTTTTACGTTTAGGCTATTTTAGACATTCGGTCACATTTCCAGCACTTTCGCTTCTAACTGCAAACGTTCTTAATTAACCTGTATGGTATCACCAAAACTCGATCTTCCTGGCGCGCCTAAGAGTAGAAGTTATCTTCAAAGTTGTTCCTTTTTGTTTGCCATCTCTTACACCGTTAAAAGTCAACCGTCAGTCATTTCTTAGCAATACACTGTTGCATGAAACTTGTCGTCTAAAAATAGCCTAGTGACGTTGGTGCGCTTAAATTGTTTTGCTCACTGGTCTGAATTGTCAGAATTCTCTTTCACCGCAGCCCCTGGCCGTGTGGGTTTGGTTGAAAAGCCTATCAGTTTCTCGTCATGCGACCGTACAAAACACCATTCAAGACCGATGATTGCCTGTGTTCCAGTGACTAACCTCAGTTCTAAACGATTTGTCGGCTTTAGAAAGAAAATGGATGTTGCTAATTGCTCAAGATTGTTCAGTGTTTAGCTATCACGGATATTCTTTCTTAAACGGTATAGATGAAGCCCAGGCATTTTTCTTCCTTTCTCGAAACGTCTCTTAAATCCAATTACTTTTAGGGTTTACGAACAAGCCCACAGGAAATACCAAATTTTGGTAAATTTATACAATTTTTATGCTTTCATGAATGTCTGTTGTTTTTCTTCTCAGTTCGATGTAAAAAGTTTCTGTTATGGCAATGAAATATCGGATTTAAAAAAACAGATAGATGACAAGCTCTTCAATGCCAATTTAAATCCAAAATTAGCAGCAGCTCAAACCTAGTGCTGTAGCCCTACTGTACAATATCTTTCATTTTCGTGGTCACACTTATTGCACACAATGGAGAATACCTGACAATTGGCTTTCATTTGCGAAGTTAAAATTAATTACGGATTAGACTTCAATTTCAGCATGTATGCACCACAGGAAGTACTGCGCATTAGCTTTCACTACACTTTGTAAAGAGTAGTAAACAGCACGACAGAAAAGAACTGCTCAGTAGCTTTCATTTGAATGGTCACACTTTAGGATTTCATCCACAGACTCAAGAGTTAGAACCACCTTGTACAGCATAATAAACAGCACCATCGGAAAGTATTGCTCAGTAGCTTCCATTTAAATGCCTTGGTCACACTTTGGGTTTTTAGCTACAGATTCAATAGTTAGAACCGCTTTAAACCGCATAATAAAGAGTACCACTGGAAAATACTGCTCAGGACTACACGAACTTTTACAATACCGCAGCAAGAAATTATTGCTGACTAGATTGCAGCTCATTGACAAATATAAAACCGTGTTATAAACTGTCTGTCATAGAGCTAACGATGACTTCCACTCAGCTTGTCGAAAGGTCCGTCCATGTCATGAACAACAGTTTCTATTTCAGGACTACACAAACGATTTTACTTAAATCAAGTTAAGAAATGACTCTTGCCTTCAGCTTTAATCCAGCGTTTGGTATCGCAGGGACTATGATTTACGCCTCACTGAGTGCCACAAACCTAGTAATCCTGACGGATCTGTAGGGGTGTCCGGTTTCGCATTTAAAGTGATTTTCAATAATAGTTCTTTTCTGACACGTCAATTGTCTGTTGTCGAATTCTCTGTCTGGGCACCTGACACCCGGAAACATGACCGAGACCTCTCCGACCAACTTGTAATGGCCATTAAAACCGCAAATTCCCATAGTGAAATAATATTGGAATAATATTGGAAACATGGTTATTTTGGTCATTTTAAAACAATTTTGATTGCTCGAGATTAATAAGCCTTCGCACAAGAGCTAAATCCCCGCTTCATCCCAAAGACAAACTTCATGTTTGCTTCTTTCGAGCCACAAAAATTACAGACGTGATATAAAACAGGTCCTAACATTAAACATAACACGTGTCTGTGGTACCGTTGCCATAGTAACCGTCTCTTTTATTGTCCTAGATTGCAATTGTATCGGATCAATTGTTGGCTTAGAATCTAAGAAAGAATCTGAAAGAATTCAGAAGCTTAGGATCTGAAAGCTTCAGATGAAAAGAATTTTCTCATATCTATAATTTATCTTACTTGTTGTCGGTAAAGAGGCTCGAAAAGCCATCAGACCAAATCTGCTCGTCAGTAATATGAAACGTCAAGACAAAAAAATTGTATAGAATCCAAAACCTCGGGGTAAATTTTGTTTCAAGTTTTGTGCGTTGACCGTGTTGTATCCAAAGTGTATTTCTGAATCAAATTGTAAAAAAATGTGTAAACAGACAAATTTGAAGGGTTTTCCCACTGAAAATTACACGACAGAATTGAATTAATAGAAAGTTGGAGCTCAGTTATAATACATAAGTCAAAAGCCTTCTGCAGAATTTGAAAACGATTCACTATGGAATTTTCAAGAAAATTAAAAATAGCTCTGTTTTGGGGCCCTACTCATGTGTAGGTATCGTTGCCATAGCAACCCCAATTACGATACATCTATGACCACTTGATACAGTGTTATCAACTTTATTTCGGGACGAGCTGTGATAATAATCCGCTTTGTACAATTTAAATGTTCCGCTCTCAAACGGGGTAGAGGAGAAGAAAGGAAATCATGTGTTGTCAGCCACCTCAAAAGCTTTGACAATAAATAGGAACAAAGCACTTCTTGTTCAAAACAGTGTTTGTTGGAGGACATAACTAGAAAATACGCATAGAGTAGCAATGGGCAAGATTCCAAAATTATTATAGTAAGAAGTTACTTTACGTCCTTTCCATAACTTTTGTTAACTTGTGTTAATCTAATTTATTTTCATCTCTATATCAATTTATTTCAACTTTGCCAAACAATTCAGTATTTACGTAAGCCCGTGGAATGTTTTCTTTATTTTCACTACAGACAAAACATTATCGCACGATCAACGTAATTACCCTCATTAAAATTAATGACTAAGTTAATAATAAAATCCTTAGCTGCACGGTGCATCGTTTCAACCCAAACTTGTTTTAATAAAGTCACGAACGCATTTATGCCGAAAAAGTCGTTTGCACTGAAACGTGTTCACGCGAGTTAAATCTTTTTACACCACACATAACCGGTTCCTAGACAACCGACCTTTTCAAAATATTTAAATAGAAAAGGAACGTTATCGTTGTGTGAATAGCACGTCTTTCACCTCAGACGACATTTATTACGATCACAGTAGAACAAAAATCATTCGACAGTGAAACAGGTCGACGCTTCGCTGATCTCAATACAAAGGAAGCCATGAGCCAATGGTGAGGAATTAATTGCTTGTTATTCAGGCATCAACACGCTCTGTTATTCGCAGCTTTACTAACTCAATTCGGAACTGTTTGCGATTGTTATCATATCATCAAACGCACTGAAAGCTGGAAGATCGATTTAGGGTGTTCGGACTGCTTGCAAGGGCTGACATCAGAGTTTATCTTTCGCAGGAAGGCTTGATTAGCGAGAGTTATCAAGCCAAGCCAGTCATGAACGGCACTGTTATACACCAAGGTGATAAGGTGACCATCGCCGTAACATTCAGGGATGAAAAGACTTTCCCTCAGAACAAGGAGAACAATATTCAAGGGAACAAAGCAATGCCTCAACAACTGGAACCCAAAGAACAAGACAATCTTAAGAACAAGGATGTAAGGCCCCGGCTCATTTCGCGGCGAACGAGCTCACTGTTAAACCTGAATATAGAAGGACTTTTGGTTGTACCAGAGTATGAAAAGAGACTTAGACTAAGAAGAAATTCTTACGGTGGTCGCGATTCTGAGAACAACGAAGGAAAGGGAACTGATGTGGATCCATCGGATGGAATGCTGACCACATCGCTATGTACAACGGAACTATAATTGGCTATCATGCTCCCTGCAAATCCGTTTCACTCCAAAGAACCGTGGGAAGGAAAAATGTGCACAGAACCTTCAATTTCACAGGGAAAATGGCAAAGTAAAGTACTGTTTAAGAAGATCATTTCCACTTTGGACATATACTTTAGGAGCTCAGCTACGGACTGATGAGGTTGTAGATAACATGTGAAGACTTCAGTTTGACTCGGTGTAGAGAACGCAAAAATGCCGCTGATAACAATGCTATTCAAGCCGTGTGGCATGCAGTTTTCGTAATGAAAGAGGTAAACTAGCTCGTGAAAGAGTACAGCTAAAACGCTCATAAGCGTAGCATGTTACGCTAGTTTGTTCCTAAACCTAGGTAGATCATGTGGAGGAAATATGCAGAAATAGCCACAAGCAAGGATGAACTTTTGGACCGGCGGAATGTGACTTGACTGCTAAGTGTGCTTAAGAATTTTGCATTGACTAAATAGCATATCTCAACTCCGGCAATTTTCACTGTTATAGAAACATATCAGTGGATTCATTCCCTAGATGACTGGATATGAGTCCCGGAGGATGCAAGCATGCGCGCTATTATGAGCTAAGAAAACAGCTCACCACATCAGTTGCCATTCATATCATGTGATTGACAAATAGCTAAGTGCTACTGACGTTCGGCTAAATCCTGCTTGTTGATTTTTTCTCATTTTATTGGTGAGCTGAAGATGTTACTTTTAAAGTTTGTTATTTCGGTGGTCGCCTTTGTTGCATCTGTAAATACGCGTAGAGCTTGGTACATAAGGAATGACTGAGCTGAGGGCCCAGTTGCAGAAGACAAGTAACCTATCTTCCTGTTTTCAGTTTTAGCCCGTACTCTTCATAGCCCTCCAGTTCATGGCCGGATTGTTCGAAGCAGAGTTGCGTCTAACCCTTGCTTAAGCCCGATTCAAACCTATAGGTGCTCATGGTATTTATACTGGTTTAGCCCTCACTCTGCTCCGAACAACTCGGTCCATGTGGTTAATCCATGCATGGTTGTGAGAATTACCAATATTGCAAATTTCCCCAATGGAAACTCTTACGCGTAGTTTTCAGGACGCAACATTTAAGGGGCTGTTTACACGTATAATGTGGAAGACCGTAGCAATAGGAAGATTCTAGATGGCGGAACAAATTTCGTTTAGTTTACATGCAGAGATTTTGATTAGCCTTGGTGTTTTCTCTCATCAATCAGTTGGCAAAATGAAGGAGGTGAACGGCCGACCACTGCCATGTTTGTTTGTTGGTTTGTTTTATGTTTCGAGAGGAGGCAGTTTGCATGGTGCTATCTCTGAGCTCGAAGATTCTATCACTAGCAAGATCCTGACGCGAGGGCCAAGTTCAACCACTTTTTTTGCATGTAAACTGAGTATCCTCAAACCTAAACCTTTAAACAGCCTAGAGGTATAGTCTGCTGTATCAGCCTTAATATTTTGAGAACAAGTATCAGATTCGCAAGCAAAAAAAATTTGGACTGAAAAAAAGTTGCCTAAATTTGGGCCGGTTTGGAACACACGGCCAATGCGATAGATGCTCAATTGTCTTCGGATCCATTAATTTTTGTATTAGCGAACTACTCGTTAGCACTAGGCTTAGTTTCAACTGTTGTTTGTCGGAATCAACTCGATTGTCAATTCCTAACTGAAACAAAGTAAAACAGTGTGGAAATGGCTTTTGGAGATCTCGCACGGGTTGAATGCCTCTTGACGTGCACGTTTTCCGCAAACAGTGGACCTGCTGTGAGCGAACATTGTTCCCTCAAAACATTGAATTAGACATAACAGAGTATCTCACGTCGGGGGGCTGTAATTGATGGTTTAAACACAATAGGTTCTTAAGCTCGGCGTAAACAGTTCTCCATAAATTTGGATACAAATAGTTGTCGACTTATTGATTGTTTCTGTTAGTGTGTATTTGATCAGAGCTAAAAGAATCTATGGCCATGTAGGACAAGTTTATTTTCCTGATAAAAATGTTCCGCATACCACCTAGTTGTGTATGGTCACGTTTTCAACCTGTGAGAACAAACGCTCTGATATCCCCGAGTATTCCAATATCAGTATCACTTTCATGCATGTTGCCTCTGCTATCATCAAGAACAATTTGTCGTCTTTAGTCAGTCACTCATTTCACGCCAACAAATCAGGTTAAATTGACATACATTAGAAAGCTAATCATCCTAACCACTAAAGCAATTTACAATAAAAATTTCAATGTTTGAATATAAGGACCCAGTGTTGACAATTCATTAAATTAAAAATTACGACATAAAGCACAGTGGATCCGATTTGTAAACACATTGACCATTTCCTAATCAAGACATTGTACAGTTCATTGTTTACTATTCTCGCTCAAAGTCGGCCACAGATAAGAAAGACAATAGGTTCCTGGTGATTGCTTTAAACCACAAGCGCCAAAGTCTCTTGGATTCAAATGAAGTGGTTGATTAATTGTATAGATAATGTGTTGAATTAAGGGATAAGTTGCTAAAGAAAGTGCTAAAGAAAGTGAGGTGCTGTGTCAGTGGGAAGTAAAGTAGTGTATTGTAAAAACTTGGTATCAAGTGAGCTGATATAGTTGATAAGAGCGGTTTCAATTGAGAGTCGTTAAACCAGAATTCCAGAGCCAGTCACGTTCTGAAGGTAATACACCCTTTCAGCCAACCGCAAATCGAAGTAACGCACGACTTAGTTTTACTTAGTCTGCAAGCAGGCTCTTCCGTTCCGTTGAAAATAGCGCGCGGTCGAAATATAAGGGCTTGGTGACTAGTCTTCCTTTCTTGACTAGTTTCCATCCATTTGCTTGACTAGTTTCCATCACAAAGCAAACCGAAACAACAACGGGAAGTGACGTCACAGGTCCAAATGGGGTCGTCTAACAGGAGCCTAAATGTTGTGTACGTCATCTTAATTTATAGCTTGAGGGTACAATCACAAGTCGCGGTCGGAACCCTGTGACACCGATCAATTAAAATGGCGTCTCTTGGGAGCCCCATTTGTGACAGAGACGTTTCCGGCATGTTCACATGGACCCCGGGTTACCCTACCTCGGATTGTAAACAGGGACTTAATAGCAAAGAAAAGGCTGAAAATGTCGTAGCGGATGCGCACAATTCCATACTGAGAACCTAGATATTTGTTTCCTGGGTTTGGTTTCTTTTTAAAAGAAGCTTTTAACTCCAGAACTAGATTTTCTCTTTCCGTAAGGTTATGCACCTCTGTTTACGTCATACTTCAATAAAAGCTGACCAAACAATGAATGGTCCGAGAGTCTCGGAACAAATGCTTTCTTGGTCCTAGTACTTGTATTCAAAACAATTGCTAAATTCCACAGGCGCTCACCGACTTTCTCCACATTTAGAAGCGATCCTTTCTCAACTGCCAGTCTTGCTATTTTTGTATTACTCGGTGAGGTAGTTATGACTATCTCGGTAAAGTACATATACTCGTAAAGTGTCCATCTCCTCCTTGAGGATTTTTTTTTTAATACACACCAGACCCCGATTAGACGCTAGCCTAGTATTAACCCCGGATCAGAACTGCTATTTTTTTAATATACACCAGGGGCATTATTCAGGTTCGAGCCCCCGACGTTTCTTTGCAGTCGAGATACCTCTTAATTGAACATCACTTCTAAGACATACCCTTGTGTTGCTTTGTTAGCTGAAATAAATTTAACTTTAAAGAAATAAAAGCCGCATCAGTATAACAAGACAGAAAAACATGGCAATGTCTGAAGCCCTCTTCAGTCCTGAGTCATCAGCGCTCATTTTCTTTGACATCGCTAGCCTGTATTCCTGCAGCGTTTTCAATAGTTGTTACTATCTTTCAAAATTTTGTCTATAACTTCTGAGACGAAAATCGTTCATTAAATTTAATAAAATTTAGTGAAAGAAACAAACCGAATCAGTACAACAACAAAAAACATGGCAATGTTTGGAGCTTTCTTTGCTCAGTTTCGTTAACATCGCATGCAGGGTTTCCTCCAGCGTTCTAAGTTGTTGCCCCTTTCATAATTTGTTCTTTACTTTTTACAAATCTCGTGATTGTAATAGACACGTGCCATACATGCCACTGTAACCCAGAAGTAGAACAATAGAAGGCAAGCAAAAGGTCGAGATTCAGCCTGCTTTAAAGGCTGGATTTCAATTAGTGATAACGCGGATTTGCAAGCTATGTTATATTGTTATATACCTAGACTTTCACTCAACAAAACGAGCACCGTGATTGGTTGATTCTTGGTCACGTGCCGCTGATCAAATTCAAACGTATACCGACCGGGACACAATTGCGCAGTTGTTGCCCGCGCGCCGAATACAGTGTTCGTTTTGTTGAGTGAAAGTCTAAATATATAACAAAGCACTTAATGTATGTTCCCTCGGGAAACTAGTTAGTTTTGTTTTCCCGAGAGTCCTGATGTTTCCCGAGACGAAGGCGAGGGAAAAATCACTTCGTCTCGGGAAACATCAGGACTTCGTGGGAAAACAAAACTAACTAGTTTCCCGAGGGAACATACATTAAGGGTGCCATTAGCGCAACTGAAAGTCTTACCGGTTTTTTGCGGTGGTATCACGGACAGATTCGTATGCTTTGGTCCCTGACAACAGAAGCATTTGTTATTTGGAAATCCTTTGTCGCATAACCCCCATTGAGAGCATTCTTATTCTCATTCACTTTGAGCTTCTCGTTGTCTCTACTGAAAATTGGAAAGAGAAGGAAGTTAGTGCATGGTTGATCAAAAGAGAGCTTCATACTTGACGAAATTCAATATAAATGTGGAGCAGTTCAGGTACAATAGTAATCAGTTAAAACAAAAGAGCAATCGACATTCACTCTGAATTAATAATACGCTCCGTTAAAAATGCTTGCAAAGAATAGAATTCTAATTTCTTTAATTGAAGGGTTGCGCGTGTTACAATAATATTGTGTTTATCGAATTCATTCCGAGAGAATCAAGAGAGACTTCAAAATCTGTTCTCCATTCCCGCCCGGTATTAATCAGTCAATTAAGTGGAAAAAAAACTGACAGAAGCAAAGTTCGACCATGGACCAAACAAAGACAAATCAAATGATAGAAACTCAAGGAAAAGAATGGAAGGATGCCTCATCTGATAAAGCTCTTTTGGATAACACAGACAAGTCGTGCTGCCAGAATGACGTTGGTGGAATGAAGTTGGCTAGTAACTCACGAAGTGGTTTCGGTGAAAAAGATCAGAGACCTACATTACGGCAGAGGAAGCGGAGTAGTTCACTTAGCTCCCTGTTGAAACTTCAAAGTCAAGCGGACAGTGACCAAAATGAGAGATTAAAATTACGAAGAGTTAGTTCTATTCCATTAACAAATTCTGGTGCACAAGAAACGCAACTGGAAGATGGGCTGTTGACAACCACGCTATGTTCTACAGAACTTTAATGCTGGATCAGTCGTGCGAGTATGAACTCCTTACCGTTTATGGAGCATTTAACAAGTGATATCTTCTCCCCAATTAGTTCGTTAAAAGCTAAATACCTCGACACTTAAATAAAGTCCTACTACTACTACTACTATTTATATTTATGGCGGCTTTACAATGGCTTATATCGACCACATCATTGAAAGAAATATTCCAGCAGGTGGTGGCTAAGATAACATCTCACGGAGAGGCAGTTGATTGTGTATTTTGCGAATTGTCTTACAAAGGGTACAGAAACTGGGTCGCGAACCAATGTCTGCTCACGAGGTTAGACGCAGTGTGGGAAAGTTAAAAAGTATTATGAATTCAGTGTAAGGAACCCGGCCGGCCAGACGACAATAGTCCATATTGCTGTTAAGTCTGCAAAAGGCTTTATTCACGATTGCCGCCATTATGGCTTTCGCATTATCTTGCAAATGACCACTGTTCTCGTTCCATAGGGGGCAAAGAACAAAGTCCAAGTTGAACGGATACTTCAGTCATACAAACGAATTTGTTTTGCATACTTTTTTACGTTGCAGCCGAAGTAGTACCCGACTAAAGCTGGTGTTTTTTGGAGAAAATAGATTAAGGCTGACTTCACTGCCGAGTAATGATGGCATTTTCAGAATAGCTATTCAAAGTGCTGCTTTCCAGTGTTGCGCAGTGTGGGAAATGTCGTTTCAATATCAGTGATGACACAGTCAATATACAACTCCCCGCCGTTCCCCAAAAGGCAATCGGAGAAGAGTGGGCGGTCGACGGCACACAGGCCATTGGCTCCCAGTGTTTGCCTCCTTGATACCAAGTCCATAAGGTCAGGCTAACGTAGATATACAGTAATGTAGTCCATGTATGGCCAACGCGCGGGACGATTAACTATTATGGTAGCTTGTAGCTGTTAAAGGAGCTATGTCACCGTATTTTGGAGTGATTCGGAGAAATCTATACTTAATTACGAGTCTTAGACAAACGGCAAGATGATTCTGAGCAAAACTGACCATTATCCAGGCGAATCACATGAAAGTTGAAAAAAGTCGGCCCGAAATTTTTTCGAGATTACCTCAATGCAATCCGTTTCAATCTTGTCCCTTTCTTCCCATCCATTCTTTTCTATGGTTTTGTTGTATTTCTTTTATGTTGTTCTACAGTTCTAAGTGGTTATTGTGATGTTTTATTTTGTTTTATCAGCATCTGATGTGTCATGAAATCAGGGTCGGCCAGGGTTTTTGGGTATACGGTAAACAGGGTTTTTTTAAATCGGGTATACGGTAAACAGGGGTTTTTTAAATCGGGTATACGTTATATTGCAGCTTAAATACGGGTATTCGCTATATCACTTTCTTTGACTGGAATTTCAGGTATACAGTATACAATGCTTCCATTAATTTTGGGAATATTCGGATGAATTTTGGGTATTTTGGCGAATTTTTTTCGGGTATACTGGTATACCACTACCCCCCCTGGCCGACCCTGTGAAATTGTCTTAAATAGCCGGCGTGACATAGCCCCTTCAATGTTAAGGCCTGTTCACTACAATATTCATGGCTTATCGATGATCCCTCTATCGGGTATATTCAAATCTGTAAGCATCGAGGTTTGCGAGTAAACTCAAAGAATCTAACAACAGGGCTCATCTTATCTTGAAGATGTGAAGAGGGCAAGGCAAGATATGAAATCTTGGAATTAACTTCCCCCTTTGTTACCTTGAAAACATGTTTGAAGACCAGCTTTTTACAGCAAGCGGATTTTAGTTGTGAATTTACAATAGTAGTTTTCAGAAATGGCATTTCCGAGCCTCTAGATTAAAGACGTTTCTTGCGGGGGGAAGATGCCCAGATCCCGCTAAACGTGCACGCCTCTGCCCCCGCTCTAAGTCCGCCCCTCCCCAATGAAAAATACGCTCCGCCGTCCCTTAAACCAATGCAAAAGTAAAAGTTCTGAGTTTACCGGCACCAAATCTAAGTGTCCACACTGCAATTGAAAGTCAACACGAGGGTTTATCAGCAGGTCGGTTAGAACGGTATCTATCATTAGGCTGCCTGTTCGTTTTGTAAACGCGAAACAGATTAACACGTGTTTTTCACATTCTAGCCCAAAGTTGAACGTGAAAATTCTTCAATCATCGAGGCTCGTACGTGTGTATGAATTAACTATTCATACAAACAGTATAAATCATAACTGTGTTTGAAGCATTACATCATTGACAATGGGTAAGCCGCGATACATTTTATCCATCAACAAATCAACCTCCACCAGCCAAAAAGACTTAAATTTTAACAAGATCGGGTATGGTGTACAATGTGACTAGAATGATTCTAGAATCCACACACTGCTCTCGCTTCGGTAACACATACGTCAAAGCAAAGAAAGGAAAACAAACGGAAACACTGTACGAACACAGCAGAGATGGAATTAAACGAGATACGATAACTGTTATGACGTGTAAAATCTTAATGATAAGAAGCTCCCGTTGCTACTTAACATTCGTATTTAAGCGTTATTTTTTCAGTTCAGTCCTGGAATTGGTTTGCGCGGGTTTGCGCGGTCACTAATCCAATATGGCGCCGGGAACTGTAATTGGGAGTCAGATCTCTACTTTCTATTAATGAGTCTTCATTTTAGCTTTCGTGGGACTTCGCCCCTTATTTCACAATAAGGATTTTAGGCTGTGGACTTCACGGATTAAAAATCAATGGAATGAATTGATTTTCTCTCTTTCCCCGCTTGGAAAAATAGGCCCGCAAAGCATGCATGTTGCTACTGCTTTAATGTGTGTAATGGTATCGTAGGAGAGCACCTTTCGATCATTTTAAAGCCAAGATACTCGAACTGGGAAGAGTCAGGAACAAAAACAAGAAAGAAAAGACAAAAGAAAAAAGACAAAAAGAAAAAAACACTATAACTAGTGAGACTTAATTAAACCCGCGATCCCTGACTTCCAATGGATCGTGCGCGCGCGTTACACAACTCAGTCGCGTAGTCTTAACGAGCGTGAAAGACGATGAATGAAAGTCTTAATCTCGTTTCCCGAACTTAAATTACTTACTTACTTAACAGACCCGATAGCATTAGTGGTACTGTTTCTACAGTAACAGTAGATGACGATGGCAAAAGTATGACAATGAAAATGACGATGATAAATTGACTTGCGCCAGAAGTTATGCTGGTTTTTGGCGGGTGATACTTTGACAAAACTTTGTATTCGATCGCTTACTTGTTCACTTATTCATACCAGGAGTCTCAGCTACGCTGCTAGATCCTATTCAATTCATTTATACTGTTCGTTTTCATTTTTCACTCCTTTTCTCTCTTCAGCTTTCAGCTAAAACGGCTGCATCGTGTACGAATCATCGATAAGGATAACTCTCTGTACTGATTACAGTTAACTGATGTGTGTTGGCGTGCGTATGCGTCCGGCCACAAACTACCTGTTGTGACACTTTTTTCTGTTCAAAAGAAAAAGTGGCACAACTTTATACGAATGTCGAGGCTTTGACTACAGGCACTGATCTATTTTTCTGAACCGACATATGCCAAAACCTATGCATGCTAGATTTTGAGAAATATATTTGCCAGTTGTACTAAGCGAGAGACGGTACGTTACGTTTCTGTACACGTTATCATCCGATACGCGACAGCACGTCATCTTTTTCACAGGTGCATTACAACATTACGATCATTAATAAATTGCAAGAACATCCTAGATCGTTTCAAAACTTGCATCCATTCTTATTTCTTGTAAGATAAAGCGCGAGCGCTTCCGTTTTAAGCCGAATTTTGGATGCGGGCGAAATGGGGCGAGCGCAAAAGAATGAACAAATCGTTTGCTTCGTTTGCTTCGTTTGCTCTGGCCCTATTTCGCGCGCATCCAAATTTCGAGCGCTCAAAAACCACACGGAAAGGCTTGCTACGCAGGCTAGAGTGTCACTGGAAACTCGTACACACGTGTGAAAAGATCTTAGCTACGCCACTATTAGTAGGTCTTCTAACAGATAGACACAATCGTTGTTGTTATTGTATTAACTCAATCCCAAACGATGACGTGAGAGACAAGCTTTACCATAGCGTACAGTAGGAAGAGAAATGGATGTATGGGTGTTGCCAGACTGCTTCCAATCAATGCACTGAAGTTAACGGAAATGATGAAGAGTTTTATTCACATTACATGCTTGCTTAAGATTGTACTGGTTGGTCTGAGAGAAATTAATTGATCAGCATTACTATTGTAACAAGCCAAAAATAGTTTGAGTGCACAATGAACGTTTATAACGAGTCTTAAGTGTGTTGTCGATATTTACGATCAGAGAGCCAGTATAAGGAATTAAACAAACAAACAATATTTGATCTGCTATATTTAGAAGCCGCCATTAACAATTGTATACAATATTTCCTGACAGGCATTAATCGCCTTTAAAGAAGACCTGGATAAGGTACTTTTCTTGGCGAGATCCCCGAGATCCCGCTATACGATCTTTCCAAAACCGGCCTGATCATTGCAAATTCATCACAAAGGACTTTAAGATGCTAAATGACTACGTGATCGTCTTGCGAAAAAGTCAGTTTAATACATCCAAACATCCTGACGACTGGGAGAATTATAGACAGATGCTGAATCACCATTTCAGTGTCCTAGTCAATCATGTCCTGAAAAATGGAAAACTACCAAGTATTTGGAAGCGGGGTGAGATCACACCTGTTCACAACTGTATATAAGGTATTAAATACTAGCAATGTTCCAACAACTATTAGTGAGCTGGTTAAGAAAACTGATCATCTACATACAACCTTCGGGGTGATAATACTGTTCAATTGCCTGAAGTTAATTCAACTAAGCATGGTTTAAGATCATGGAGATACACCGCCGCAAAATTATGGAATAACCTCCCTAACGAAACAAGATTAATTAAGGAATACAAATTATTTGCCAAGGAAATAAAAAAGTTAGACTTTGATAATTAGTGTATAGTGCAAGTAGATGTAAATAGATGTTTAATTCAATTGGATTCTTAGAATAGATTAGTTTTAAGGTTTTATGCAAAGCTATTTATTTGTTTTCAGTATTTTTTTTAGTAAGTAAATAGTGGCATACCTGAAAACTAGCTTGTAGCTAAGTGTATCGACCACCTTAAATAAAGTGTTGATTTGAATTGCGATACGACTGATAAAAAAGGGTCTTACGAGTGTTGTACGAGTTTACGATATAAAAGCCAGTATCGGGTATTAAGCCTACTATATTTAGCAACCACTATCAAGTCTCCTATACAATACACATTTACTAACCACGAATTGATTTGCGATACTGTACATAAGGTACGGTGTACACTACACGGCCAGTCCGAACTGTTTATGTCTTTGGCTGTTATCACAGTGCGGATTTAAACACGTGTTGAATTAAGGTGTCATCATGCAATGAGGAATGGATGACAAAATTATATCCTCAGTCGTCAGTAGATCTCTTTCTATCTTACGGTCAGTTTGCTTTAATTCAAAACCAACGAGAGAACGCATCTTACCACTGGCTTCGAAAAAAATGACCAAAAATGAAGAGGTAGTTAACTGAGTAGTCCGGCGTCATTTCAGATTACCTTTCATCGACCTTAAACAGGAAAATCCATGAAACCTGGCCTTACGAATGGTCATTTCAAGTGAAAGCTTTCGTTTGAATGGTCCGCACCGTTTAGGACTCAGTTCAGCCAGATTCAAACGTAACAGAACGTAACTCGCGGTAAACCAGCGAGCGCATTCTGAACACGGCTCATAGCTTCCCTTCTTCAAACTGTCTCTCCTAAACCGAGAAGAGTTGAAATCTGGTAAACCTTCAAATTACAATTCCGTAGAGCAGAGGGTTGTTGTCAACAAGCCATCTATTACAGCAGTTTCATGTGATCCTCGTGTAATCTGCACCAACTTCCCGTTTTTAAGCCCCGCATATGAATGACACCTATTTTTTCTGGGTTTGGCCACGACTAACTCGGAGCCTTCGTTTGAGCTGCGATCTTCGGCGATGTCCTTGAACCTCTTAACCTCACGTACGCCAAAACCATTGAAGGAGATGCTTCTGCGGATACGTTGGTGCTCAAAATTATTAAGCATTTCTTTGACCTCATCTTCTCCCAAACAATCTGTAACATTCTCGGGAGGCTGAACCTTCACTGGGTTTTCAGTTACGCTTTCAACTCGTTTCCAAAGTCCACCTTTGTCCCACTCACGCATAGCCTTTGATTGTACACAACTCTGGCCCCGTTCCAACTTGATCATAGCTTCGGACAGCCGATATTTCAATTCCTTTTTCGCCGTTTTTTGGCCAAAATCCAAGAGCTCTCTTTCTTCACTTGAGCACATAACGTAAACCGCTTTCGCGTTTACTAAAGAGGCTGTGTGTGCTTAAGACCGGATAAATTGATGATAAACAACTGACAGATTTCCTTCGTCAAGCATCAGTAACTTTCAAAAGCGAGTGAAAATCCTGTCCGGCCAATTAGCGGTTCAAAAACAGCAAGTCGGCATTTCATTTGCAATATTTGAATTCCATTTTCTAACCCCGTAACAAAGAACAAAAAACTCGATCTCTTTGTCCTCTCTCGTGATTACAATAACTGTACAAATAATTTCGGTCTCTTTGCACGGTTTGGACAACTAAGAAATCCTTGCAAATCGTTCTTGGCACTTTTAGAGTAGATTTAACCATGAAATACCCTTAACGAGTCTGTTATAAGGCTTCCATACACTCAATTAACGGACCAATTAAAGGTTATTTGAAGAGTTACGACACCTTATTAGGGCCTAAGTGTAGCTATTAATGCAATTGTCAGAACCCTGTGGTATAACCATTTGATCTACGCGTGAATTTTTAAGGAACCAAAGTACTCTCGCATGTTGTGTTTATAACCTGCTCTGCCGCACGCCAGATCACCGCAACTTTCTAAGCATTTTTCCAGACGTACAATTGCAGTATTACTTTAAGCTGAATTCATTGTCCTAACTTTTGTTTAACAAGGAAATTCAGTTATTGTCTTAGACCTAAGCTCGCTATCAGATAACAAACCTTCTGAAATGCATACGTTTACCACTAAACTGAAAACACACCCCAGCAGGGAGGAGTAACATTGGAGTCATGTATACCACAAAAGCCTGGTTTTTACTAGCGACGCAAGCGCAAGAGCGCTTATTTCATCGCAAAAACGGGCTTGACGCACCTGCTGTACTGTTGCATCGTCTTAAAATGATATGCAAGTGTGGCCTCCCACAACATAGAAGCACATAGAGAAACGAAATCGGCGAGCCTCGACAGAGATATTTTTTTATATTAACGAGCAATTTGTAACTGCGTGAATACAACAAAAAAAAGAAGAAATCCCTTGCATTGAATATCAGTCATTGAGTGGTAATACCAGATCCTGTCCTATATCTGATAAGGGCTATAGAGCTTGCCCGCTTGTCAACACCGTATTATATTGCAAATTTCCTTTTAACTCGGACCTGTTTCGGCGACGTCCGAAAGCTAATAAATGAAAAATAGATGACCATTCAATTCAATTCAAAGCGTTTACCAGCCATATGCCAGCTTTGGTAGGGCTTCTTAAAGTGAGGAAAATACTGAAACGTGCATGCTTGTCATTTAAGTAATACTATAAACTTCTCGGCTTTCTCCGTCACTTCTCCACTTTTTCCGTCTCCTTTCCTTCTATTTTCACTCAGTTTTATCGACATAATGCTCCAGTCAATTGAAACCCCGGCCCCCCGACCCCCGGGACTTAGCGGGGAATTTAACATTTACCAAGTGTTAAAAAACGGCTTATTACCCCGCCCCGGGGCCAGGACTTCTGTTAAAAGACCCGCATAGCGGGGACATCCGAACCAAGTTGTAAATGTCAAACTTTAACTGTTTTTCGTTCTTTTATTAAAAACTGCAGCCTCTTTAATAAGCTGCAATCTCCATTTGCGCCGAAAGCTGGCCTTCAATATGCTGAATTTGCGGCAGAAATCCACTTTCATTTTGATAGGCCAGAGTTCATGTAAAATCGGCATTGTGTCGGATATAGCGAATGGGTCATCCCCAAAACTACTTCAGAATTATATGGATCTTGGTATTATATGAATGCAAATGGCGTGCGTTTTTAACGTCAAACACAACAGGTTCAGCACATAAAAAGACCTGTCTGTCTGTTTATGTCACGAGTTTGCTCACAGAGCACTTTGATCTTTCTTAGTTTAAACACCGTTCATTCCAATTCAGCAAACTGGATTATTCACAAACATATTTGGAAACCGTAAACTAGCAGTTTTAACTGACGTTTCCCGGCGTGGACGTCGCCGTAGTAGATGCTTAAGTCCCTATAGTCCCTAACAACGCAGCTCAAACAACAATAATTACAACATAGCAAGTAAATTCCCAATGATACACGCTGATGACGTCAGCAAAAAAATGCCTCGCGGAAAAAAAAATCGCGCGACTGACTTCAGCAGTTTGTATTTACATAAAACTGGGGAGAACGTCCGCAAAAACGTTAAACTAAACATGGCAACAAACGAACCAGCTGACGAGGTAGATCTGCGCACTTTTTCTTTGGGATTGGAGTTTTAACTCCGCGACTAGATTTCAGCTCTTGTCGAAAGCGTTCGACGCCGTACATCACAATCTTTTATTGTCTAAACTTGCAGCGGTCATGGCTGTTAATTGGTTCAAATCGTACCCCTTCAGCAGGAAATAAAGAACTGCGATAGCCGATTCTTTGTCACCAACCAACTAGCGGGGTTACACAAAGATACGACGAACGAACGAACAGAAACAAAATGCGAACTTGTTATGTTGTCAAAAACTATCACTGCTAACTGGAATATTAACTACTTGTGGTCCTCCCAACGGAGAGACCCTAATTACCACTTATTCTTCTGCTCTTTCTTCTTTCCAACAATAGATCTATCACGGCCTGGAAGTAATCTTGGTTTGAAGGCACATATTAATTTACTCCCACGTGGCATATCGGTACACAAGGGCAGTTTCGCATGCGCTTACTAAATACCTAAAGAAAAATATGCAGAAGCGGTAGCGGTACCTCTGGACATTTAAGCCTGAGCGGTGTACCATGACGACTCTCCCCGAGATTTCGGCCCGCGGATCGCTTATACTTGCCACTTTCAGATACCTATCCCCGATAGGCAGTGAGGGAGAGAAATGTCGGCCCCTAGACCATACGTGACAGATCCCTTTCGTACTCGTAGCTCAACTCCTTCTGCTTTATACTATGATTTGGAGCGATATATATTTGCGACTATAGTTGTCATGTCTGCCATATGGTAAGGATATTTTTGGCACTCATTTGTAATACACGGAGTTGGCGCATGCGCATTTGCTAAACATGACAAAACAGCAAAAGGAACCACGCATTTTCCGGTAAAACTTTAAAACGCTGTCGCTTTTTCAGACATATCTTGTTTTGTTTTATTGTTTGAATTCCGCGCGAACAAACGAGGACAATAATTTAGCGTATACAATGACATTAATGTGTCTGATTGGACAGGGGATGAACAAAAGAACTAACAAGTTATTCAAAAAGAGCAATAGCTCCTAATGAGCTAGTGTTAAAAGTTAGAAAATGTTTGGTGCCTTCAGGGACTCTCCCGGACATTGGTTGGTTACAACTGTTTCTTTTTTAGCGGTTATATTCTCATAAGCATCTGTTCAAAAAGGTTGTTCTGAAAGAACAGCAACATGTAAAATCGCTATGGAGATGTAGAACGTCCACATTTCGTTTCGTTTTGTTTTCCTTTAGTTGAGTTTATTCCGGTGTTAAAAATGCAGTTTAGTCGATTGAGAATGAAGAATGTTTAGACCTAACAGAGAATCCAGCGGTCCGTAAAGTACATACTTTATACGAATGAGTTATTTGAAACTAAAGGAACTACGTATAACGCAATGCTTCACCTAAAAAGGTACTGATAAAAGTACAATTTTCAAAACTCCAGTTGAAGATCAGTGAATAAAACGTTCATGCTTGCGTAATCACAAACTCGTGCACACTATATGTCAACACCGGATCACCAGAGTATCCTTAATAAAGAGGTTAAGTTTATATGACTTCGCTCTCTGGGGCCGAGATTTAGTGTCCGTTGTCCTTATTAGAGAGGGTCCGTATTATAGAGGTGTTTTTTTTTTTTAGAAAACGGGTGACAATTTTTTCGGGACAAAGGGGAATGTCCGTTATAGAGAGGTGTCCGTATTAGAGAGGTGTCCGTAAGGAGAGGTTCGACTGTACCTTCTCCATCAAAAATATTCTCATTATGATTCTGTTACAACTTTAACAAAGTGGGTAGGCAACTTTCCCTCTAAATGTGAATACTCTCCTTCAAAAATATTATCATTACGATTAAATCTGTTAAAACCTATTCAAACAAAGTGGGTAGGCAACTTTCCCTAACAAAATGTCTATCAATTGGTGTTGTTCTGAACGAAAGCTGACTTGACACCAAAGCTACCTCCATGCAATAACCTATAGTTTGCAGAGAATAGGTGCTTACTATCTTGGTTACTATGATCTTTATCTACACACATATGAAAACAGAGGTGAATTTCACTCATTTCAGTCCTGAGATGACAGATTTACCGTATTAGATTGTTTCAACAGATTGAAGGCTTTGCTGTTTAGTCCTCCATGTTAAGTCCCCGCTCTCGTCCCCGCTTTTAGGTGATCGTGTGCTGTTAAATCACCGCTCCACGGTCCCGGTTTCAATGGCATTTTGTTAAATCCACCGCTCACCGGGGCCAGCGCGCCGTTAAAAGTGCGTTAAATCCCCGCTATGTCCCGGGGGTCGGGGTTTCAATTGACTGATGCATAAATGAGGTGGATCGGTTCTCGAGACCGAGAGACTGGGACTAATATTTCCGACTGTTGCATTGTTCTTGAGCACGTGCATAGTGCACACGATGTTGTTTAATGTCACTGTAAGCCTGTGTTCAAATGTTTCATCACAACGTTCTTGACAAGTACGCAGCTTTTATTACGGCTCCTGAGATTGGTTAAGAAAACAATACATGGACGCAAACAAACATACAACGGAAACAGTGGACCGAAACACGATAGAGCTGCGCATACTAGTCTTACGCAATGAAATATCTGCGCCGTGTCTGTAACAAGAGGCAACAATTAGCCCACACTCTGGCCGGCTGATGAGCCGTACGTGCACAGGAAATTCGGGCCTCGATGAAAAAACAGCAGAGTCAGATCTTTAACCCTTGACCTCCGATCAGAGTAATGAAGTTAATGACCATTATTTTAAGGCCTCGGGGGAGTGCGTTAAGGCAACCGCTTCTTGTTGTCTCAACAATGAAAACAATGCACGGAACTCGATAGAGGCACTGTGTTTTTAAGTCACAACTAAGTCAGGCGAGTTTTACTCGCACTAGTTGGCCACTTCGGGCCCTCTCTTCTCTTATTCTAGGGTATAGATCGTTTTCACTTACGTGATCAGCGGCTATATCGATTTCCTGAAACAAAAGGAAATATTTGCATAAAAATGGAGTTCATTCCCCGAGGATTGTCTTGGGACACCAAAATGGCCGCTGTTTCTTTGTTTAGGTATACCAATATGGCCTCCACAACGTCATGTGAAAACAATCTATTGAAAGCATCAGTTCAAATGTTTCGTTACGATGATGATGAAAATTTTATGAAGTCCAGGCATGCCGCGCGATGTTATAAGTTGACAAGTTAACTTTCAATGCGTTTTTTCTCTCGCCGTCCTGAACGACATCAGTACAACACTAAATAGCTCCAATGCAGGAATATAATCATCTCATTCTGTAACGAACCTATGTTATTATTTTTAACTCTCCAGTAGTGAAAAGAAATGATTTAGTCTTTTAAAGAAGCACTAAAATTGCATGACAAGGGCTAAGTTAAACACTGATGAAGTCGCGAAAGACCGTGGGCCTTAACGGACACCCAATACCGGCCTACTTTCATAGCTCTGTATTAGTTTCAACAAACAAAACCAGTACGCTTTTAAGTGGTACGTTTCTCCAATAAAAAGAACAAAATCAAGTGAAAAAGTTTCCGGCCTTTTTCGGATAAAGTTAAACTCACAAACAACGTGAAGAACATGCAAAGTTGACCAAACCTTTTGGCTCATTCAGAAACACTGAGACGTTTTTATTGTGCTGCAGTATTGTCCAGAGAGAAGCGCCTTGATTTCAAGCTTAGTATGGCAAGAGCTTCTGCCTGTGTTTCTTTTTGGACTCGTTATACGACTCATGAAACTTGAAGAGTAGCGACCATCATGTGGACGGCAACTGCCAGGTAAACCGCGGGCAGAGGGGGAAGACCATTGAACAATGGAAAGAAGCGGTGAATGGATTCTGGCGGCTATGCCCGGTCTCTGGTAATGCAGTCTCCCTGCATGAAATCACTGACAAACTGAGAGGCCTCGAAATCAGTGTGCAACAAATAAGAACAAAGTTCGCGACCAGAGGAGTGTGACCTTGTGCGCAAACGACTACTGACAAACAGCACACAGCACAAAACAAAGCCTCCGACCAAACATCAACAACGAAACTGAATTGATATAACAGAAAATTAGAGATAAACAGAAGGAAAGAAGTAAAATGATGGTCAGCATAAACAAAAGACTGGGAAAAGAAAATTATGGTAAAACGGCCAAGACGCACCATAGTCCATAGCAAGACACCACAATGCAAAACTGAAATAAGGACAGATTTCACTTGGCTAAATGAATGGGTTTAATAAATCACAGATATCATACGAAACGGTCATTTGCTATGTATTTGCAGCTAGTTTTTTTATTCAAAATTGACCGAGTCTTATCCAACTTTGATTCCAGCCCATAGAAATGTCTAGCATGTCGAACAGGTGTTGCAATACTATCCGTAAGCAGTCTTGCGGTCTCGCTGACTATTCGCCTTTTGCACCTGGTATAGCGTCAGTCGTTGACCAATACATACCTGTGGTTCGAATCATTTCCTACTGAAAGAAACTCCTTTGGGTAACAAATCTCACCTTTCGATATCGCAGGTCTTCTTCAGTTATGTTCAGTGATGTTTGAATTGAAAAAAGCTAAGAAACTTGACCTACGCTTCTCTTACGCGCATAAAGCTCGAGTAACTAAACATAAACATAATAACGAAGCTGTTATAAATTTAGCTTAGCGTTGGAAGATAACATTTCTCGGTAACAAAGCAAGTTAGCCAATATGTTACACTTCATTACGTCTAATCCACGGAGAGAAAAAAATTACGAAACAGATCGATAATCCGCTTGTATCATTAACTACCTCTAGCAATTACCGATAATCATGGTGACTTCATGCAGCCATTTTGCGGTTCTATCATGAACTCCCTTCTTTTGAAAAGAAGAAGTTTGCGAGCAGGAAAGTAACAATGGCGTGACATCAGCGATTTGCTTTCGATATTGTGTACACTGATCTTAATGAGCTCAATCAGATAAGAAGATCACCGGAAATTTGGACTGAAAAGCCTGGCAAAACATCATCAGAGTGCTTTCCAAGGCGAGTACCATATGTTCTTCAAATTTTGTCCTGTACGGTAAGCCGGGTATCCAACGGTAATAAATCTTGATATTGCCTTGTCGTATGGTAACTAATCAGTAAAATTGGGAGTAAAGGTTGACATTGAGCCTCAAGGTTTTTTCCTTTTTTTTTCCAGTGGACTTCTAGAAAGTACAAAAGCATAACCGACACAATACATTTCACTAATGAAGATCTATTTTTGATTTTAGTAATTGTGACAGATGGCTCAATAATTGTCCTTGCACTAAAAACAGAACAAAAGAGCTTTGATGTTTCCAAACAACTTTTAAATACTGTGATCACCGAAGATTAGAAATAATCACTGGCAGTTCGCACGGCGTTAAGGTCTATCTCGCAATTAGAACAAGCTAGAAACTCGCTTGAAAACGCGGAAAGCGTTTTAAGGATTCGCTCATCCAAATACGAAGCTTGTGCAAGTTGAGACGCCAACAAGTCGATCAGAGTTCAAAGAACTTCAACTTGAGGTGCAAATTCGTTTCAAGTGAACCTTGGCGTTAATTAGGCAAAATGAAGTCTAATGGGTCGATTATGTCGCCAACTCAGCGGCCATGTTGACGGTATCGCAGAGTATCTTTGCTATGTCTCTTACTGAAGAGAGCCGTGTGACCTTGAAGCATTCAATTAGTCCTTCCACAGAGAAAAGTTCAGATGATTCGCAAGTGTCAGAGAAGATGGTTACGAATGACTCACCAGGAATAAGTGAAGAGACCACAATAAAGAAAGCGACAGGAAAACGAAGGCATTCGTCGACACCCGTACCAGTGGAACGACGAACAACATCGCGCCCAGTACCGCGACGAAATGCAAAATCATTGACAGAAATAAAAGTCGACACAGAAATCATCGACGGACTTTTCACAACGACGTTATGCTCCACGGAATTGTGAAAACCGCATTATTCTACACTATGCCTCTGAAAGAGTGTAAAATCTTCGTTATGGACAGATAGTTGCTGAGGATAGAGAATGCAGTAAACTGATATAACCACGGATTGGATCTCCTTGCGGTGCGAGTAACAGTACTAGAAGTTTTAATAACCGGCCTATGAGCCAAAAGGCCACTGCAACAAGACGATAATGAATTAATATGTGTACGTAACATTTCATATACACTTAAATACAACTTCGTCTACCTTGCAGTAAGGTGCGCCACAAAGCCACACCAATGATGTAGTCGTATTCAGTGATTATATTTACTATTTTATCAGTCGTGTAAGTGAGCGGCACATTTATTTTATACAAAGAGGCACAGTTCACCATCTCTATTAAGAAAAAATTGAATGTAAGGTCTTCAGTGCAACTGAAATAAAATAGACCATTATTGATTACGAAATCGCGCTCTTCTAGACAAACGAAATATATAAGTTCGGAAGTTGGTAATAAAAAAAAAGCTAATAGATAACCGTCCATTATTTGTGTTTTTGGTTAGCAATCATTCTATTGTGAAACAGAAGTATTTGTTCCGTTCAGTTCCGTCAGCTTTACAAAGTGGCGGTAACTGAAAAGACTCAATTATCCACGTGAATTACCTTTGTATTTTACCACTCGTACGAAGGTGACTTGATATACCGGCCGATCTCTACAAGCCCAGCACAGCCAGTAAAAGACGAGAAGTGGCAATTAATGCAAACCACTATCCTGCGATCGTCAGTATTGAGCTCAAAAAAGACGATTTATAGAAACGTATGATTTTCATGAACACATATGTCCTCCTTAATCTGTCTCGTTATCCACAACTTATAAGATCAAAAGCCCGAAAGCAACATTTTTAACGGAAAACCACGCTACCATTCGATTTTCTTACTCGCAAAGGATAACGATGAATTTATGTCTTAGCAAACGATGTGACAATCT
This sequence comes from Astreopora myriophthalma, assembly GCA_014634185.1. Lineage (NCBI taxonomy): Eukaryota > Metazoa > Cnidaria > Anthozoa > Scleractinia > Acroporidae > Astreopora > Astreopora myriophthalma. The sequence continues at coordinate 342,262 of BLFK01000908.1, forward strand.
GCGTCGCCTAAGCGTACACCCCAAGTCAAATCGGATGAAAATAACCTTGTAAAGAAGACTGAACGGATTACAATAATGTTGTTACCTCGATTGAAAATGATCATCTGGGTGACTGGAGCCCTGAGAAGGACTGTTGTTGTTGACTGACGTTTCGACAACTTGTGCGGAAGCCATCTTCATTGACTCATCTTCCACTTGACTCTGAAGATGGCTTCCCCACAGGTTGTCGAAACGTCAGTCAACAACAACAGTCCTTCTCAGGACTCCAGTCACCCAGATCATCATTTTCGATCGAGGTAACAACATTATTGTTAATCCGTTCAGTCTTCTTGACAAGGTGAAACCATTTTCAGTCTTAATAATGTTGTTGTTTTTGTTGTTGTTGTTTGTTGTTGAGGACAAGGCTCATGGAGTAACAACAAAAGGACAAGGGGTCCGGCCTTTCAAAGGTTGTACTCCATTACTAGGCCAGACCTCAACACTGGAGACTACACGAACTCCTACTCAAAGCGGACTAGTAGAAAAAACTTGAAATCTCGTTGCCATTTTCAAAAAATAAAACATAAAATAAAAGAAAAAAAAAACGGGTTTCGCTGACTCAACCTCTAGAAGCGCATATTAGTAAACCGCACGTGTCGGGAACTGAAAAACGACGATCACATTGACAGAAATGGTAGCTACAGTAGCTCTTGTAGCATTTCCAACGTTCTATGTTAATCACGGCTCCATAATTTGTGCAGACTTCAGTTAGTTCCATTAAGTGGGTAGTTAGTTGAGTTTAAACTCTTAAAGATGGCTTCGCATCACTGAATTGAAAAACACAAACGATGGCGTTCTTTCGTTACCAAAGACTATCTTATTGTTGTTATTTTGCTGTAAATAAATATAGGATAGCAAATGGTCACAAATTGAAAAGGTTGGCCTAATATTTTCAAGTTGGAAACTGTTTCAAAGAAATTGTCAAAATTCACGGCCATAATTCCCTACTGTCTTCAACTGATATGTCATTTGCAGTAGTATGTCATGACTAAAGGCCGGCACAAAGTCACTTAGTTACTGTGTTTAATGTGCTGAATCACTGAATGGTTCTAGTGCATTAAACACAGCAGGTGAAACGCTCTTGACGGAGCCCCTTTAACTGATCTGCCCTTGCTTTCGTGAGCTACTGCTATGTAGCGTGTCTGACTGTTTTGCTAAACGAACTTGACGGTGCAACTAAACGACTGATTAAAGTTTTCGAGTGATAACCTCCCTGCCGGTCAAAGCGGCGTAAGACGTTTGCCGCCAGATGCATTGTTGTGGATTAGAGGTCATTAGCACCTCATCCACATGCACGCGCCACACTTCTCACCCGCTTAACATGCACGTATACCTCGGCGAAAAAACACGAAACAAGTCATAGCAAAGCCACGCAAGGTGACAAAGAAACACTGAAACAAATAACTACACAATGAACAAAGTTAACCGCGAGCGAAAACTTGAACAGGTCACCTAAGAGTCCAAGAACAAATTATGTTACCAATATACATGCAAAATGCTTGCCAATGCACCACTGGTGTAACTATACACTCCATATCTGCCTGAATCATCAAAAAGACTGCTTTTTCTTAGATGTTGAAGCTTCATAATGACAAAAGTTGCAGATGATAAATATCTTCAAAAAGATCTTACAAGCATAGAAATATATAGTACTTAAGCATTGCGGTACTTCAGTAGGTGAGCATTCCGTCAACTTAAGTATTGCAACGAAATAACAGGCTAAAATTTAAGTATCTAGTATAGAGCAGTTTTCAATAACAATAATAATAATAATATTTATTAATATGGCGCAAATTCAACTATACAATTTTCAAATGCACCTCACATATATGACAAATTAAATCAAATCAAATTGAATGCTGGTTTTTTTTTTGTGGATAGGGGCAAACCGGATAACCCGGAGAAAAACCTCTCGAAGCAGGGTAGAGAAACCAACAAACTCAGCCCACATATGACGCCGAGACAGGGAATCAAACCCGAGCCACATTGGTGGAAGGCGAGCGTTCTCACCACTGCGCCAACCCTACTCCTCTCAATTGAGTGTCGAAAGTAATGACGGGATTGCTTTTGTTTTGGTTTGATCTGTGATTGGATAAAACTCGATAACTTAACCAATCCTGAGCTGCAAAACTATAACCAATCTGTGACTGACTGGATAGTAAAACCAAGTGTAATAATTCATGTAATACACACTGAAAGGAGTGTTTCCTTCCTTCCTTACCTGATTGGCTCTGATGTTACTTTGGTTTCGGTTTTGCGACACTGAACTGAAAATCGCCCACGTATACGCTAATAAAACTGAGCGGCACAGTAATTTCAATGTATTAACTCAGTGTTCCAAAGCACGGCGTTCCAATTTTCATATCGTGTCAACAAAATCAATCAAGTTTCGATCTTGTTTACATATCTCTTAAGCGTTACTTAGTGCCCGAGGTGGGGGG
>BLFK01000908.1:351383-353883 GCA_014634185.1 Astreopora myriophthalma
ACATTGATTTGTACATCTCAGTTACAGTACATACTTTATACGAATCGGTTATTTGAAACTAAAGGAACTACGTACAACGCAATGCTTCACCTAAAAAGGTACTTATAAAAGTACAATTTTCAAAACTCCAGTTGAAGATCAGTGAATAAAACGTTGATGCTTGCGTAATCACAAACTTGTGCGCAAAACTATTTGTCAACACCGGATCACCAGAGTGTCCGTATTAGAGAGGGTCCATATTATAGAGTTTTTTTTTTTTTTTTAGAAAATGAGTGAGAATTTTTTCGGGACAAAGGGGAATGTCCGTTATAGAGAGGTGTCCGTAAGGAGAAGTTCGACTGTATCACGTAAAATCGCCTAAATATGCTTCCGGAAATTCCTGATTTTTTTCTAAATATCTCGAAATATTATTCGAATTATCTGGAAAAAGTTCAAAATATCTCAGAAAAATCTAACTTTACTTTCATAACTATTACAGTAATTACCTTAAAAAGTACCCTGGCATCTATAAAAAGGGGAACACAAATCTCAGAATGTCAGAAAATGACGTTCTTGTACAGCATACAACAAAACTGCAAACAACTTTACATAAAAAGTCGGCCTTAGACTTATTGATATGGGGTGATTTGTTTTAATTTCTGTCAGTGTATTGCCCATATGCCCTAATTAGCATTGACCAAGGTGCGTGCTTTCGATTGGGAAATCCGGATTTAGATCTTAAAATCCGGGGCCGAGTTGTTCGAAGCCGGGTTAGCGCTAACCCTGGGTTAAGTCCGATTAAATCCTACTGGTTGTCATGGTATTTATCTGGGATTAGCACTGACCCTGTTTCGAACAACTCGGCCCAGATATTTGGATTTTCAACCGAACACGGATTTCGCGATGGATATTGTTAATAGAAATCCATGTCGGGGAAAGATTCAATTAATGAAATCTTCGGCGAAATCCGTTTTCGGATTTTGTGTTGGAATGGAAATCCAAAAGATACGGATTTGAAGATCTAAATCCAGATTCCTTGTTTATTGTATTTGTGTTATAATGTAGCATTCACATTTAAATGATACGGAAATACTTAGAACAAAACAATTTATGTCCAAAGGATTTGAATTGGGTACGAAATTGCGTTAGCCGATTAGGTCTATCGAACGTGCCCTAAGATGAATGCCGTCTACCCAAACAACTTGATCACGCGTGCACCAGTCTCCCTAAAGTTTCTGGCGTGGGCAGTTGAGCGCGTTCCGTAAATTGCACATCGCAGAATATTATGGTATTTTTCAGTCGGTTAAAAGGCCTCTCCACCCGAAAGGACCCATACACTCATTCCCGTGCTCAAGAAACAAGATATTTTCAGCAGTAGAAACGTTCTATTTGCTGCGTACATAAGGCTGCGTGCAGACGGGCCCAGCAACTCCCAACATTGTAGGTCCAAGAATTTTGGTACGATCAAATGTATGGGCAAACATATGAGTGCGACAGTTATATGAATAGTCAGCATACCAAAAATTATAGACATAATCCAACTGAAAAATAATTTAATTTACGTGTTCAAGTCACGAGTTTGCTCACAGAGCACTTTGATCTTTCTTAGTTTGAACACCGCGGTTCTTTCAAATTCAGTTACTAGATTGTTCGGATAGTTTGTATCAGTTGAGCAAACTGGATTAATCACGAAAATATTTGGAAACCAAAAACTAGCAGTTTTAACTGACGTTTCCGTGGACGTAGCCGTAGTAGATGCTAAGGTCCCTAAAGTCCCTGACATTGCAGCTCAAACAACAATAATTATAACATAGCAAGTAAATTTCCAATGATGCACGCTGATGACGTCAGCAAACAAAAAAAAATCCCGCGAGTGACTTCAGCAGCTTGTATTTATATAAAACGGGGGAGAACTTCCGCAAAAAGTTAAACTAAACATGGCATCAAACGAACAAGCTGATGAGGGAGATCTGCGTACTTTTTCTTTGGGATTTGAGTTTTTAACTCCGCGACTAGATTTCAGCTCTTGTCGAAAGCGTTCGACGCCGTACATCACAACCTTTTATTGTCTAAACTTGCAGCGGTCATGCCTGTTAATTGGTTCAAATCGTACCTCTTCAGCAGGAAACAAAGAACTGCGATAGCCAATTCTTTGTCATCAACCAACCAACGGGGTTACGCAATGATACGACGAACGAACGAACAGAAACAAAATGCGAACTTGTTATGTTGTCAAAAACTATCACTGCTAACTGGAATATTAACTACTTGTGGTCCTCCCAACGGAGAGACCCTAATTACCACTTATTCTTCTGCTCTTTCTTCTTTTCAACAATAGATCTATCACGGACTGGAATTTTGTTAATTTACTCCCACGTGCCATATTGATACACAAGGGCAGTTGCGCATGCGCATACTAAATACCTAAAGAAAAATATGCAGAAGCGGTAGCGGTACCTCTGGACATTTAAGCCTGAGCGGTGTACCATGACGAGTCTCCCCGAGATTTCGGCCCGCGGAT
>BLFK01000908.1:356383-364555 GCA_014634185.1 Astreopora myriophthalma
ACACCAAAACCAACACCAAAACTCAAGTTTTTGTATCTTGAATGTTGTAATTTTGATCCTAGGTTTACTTTTTCTTATCATAATGCAGTAATTTGAATTTTGAATGTTAAATGTAGTTTTTGTATTTTTTTTGTTTTACTGTATCGTATTGTGATTATGTTTTTCTTTTTAATGGAAAAAGGCAAATAAAAAAATTAAATTAAAAAAAAACACAAGACATGATATGAGTATACGGGAATGGAGCGTCATTCACATCATATATGTTACGATGGAAACGACGATTGGTCGCATCATACAGGGGCAACAAATTCAAGTAAAAGCCTTCGAGGGACATTTCTAAGTTCCATGTAATGTCTATAAAAACTGTTTAAAGAGATGTTTTTATCAGCTAGAAGAAATTCATCCGTTCGGATTTCGTAGCTGAAAATTTTAATTGTCCGAAATTTTTAGGGAATAACTGAAAATCTTCCTTTCAGAAATCGAAAGTTGAAAGTTACCTTCCTCGAACCTGCTTCTCGAAAAATGCGAGCTGACCTTTTTCAGTGCCAAAACTTGCAAGAATAACCTTTCCGAAATCGTAGGGACTATTTTCCCCGACTACGAACATTTTAAGTAATGTTTCAGTTAAGAAATCTACAGTATTTTGGCAACATAGAATCCGTAAATCATAGACGGTTTGACTCTTCCGAACAGATATTTAACCGAAGAGTCTCGTTGGGTGCCCCTGATACTACGATTCTCAGTTGAGTAAGGCACGAAGGAAGTTTGGTGGTAAAGTTTTGACATTCAAATTACCATGTTGTCAAGGGCAACTTGCTATGTTTCCAATGGTAACTTTTCAGATTTTGACATTATTCAGTGACAAAGCAGGCCAATCACTGAATGACGTCAAAATATGAAAAGTTACAGTTGGAAACAGCAAGTTGCTCTTGACAACATGGTAATTTGAATGTCAAAACTTTACCATCAAACTTTCTTCGTGCCTTACTCAACTGAGAATCGTAGTAATACATGGCCGAGGGACTTGGGTGTGACCACAACAACAGTATTGATGACAACTACCACGTCTCTCAGTTACAAGACAACTTACATCGGAAACTTGCTTACTGACATTCAAACTCACCACTCCGTTATACTGTAAAGCGCATTTGAGCATTGTTATATAAATCTACATCGACTACAGTTTACTATGCGTATGACTCATGATCAGAAACTTCGTCAAAAGAGCGAGGAATACTTTGCCAATACTGCAAACGTGCTTGATAAGATCCTGTCCACTCAACACAAGCTTTGTTAAAATAATCTTAAAAGGTGGTATTCGACCCTATTTTTAACAAACACGTTTCCGAAGTGCTTCCCCCGCCTTATCCGAAAACAAAACATGAATAAGGTCTCACCCAAGCCAGGGAGGAGAGTTCCCCGTAAGCTACGTACCATAGGAAACTCTCTTCCCTGGCCCAGTAGGCTAATTCGTAGCCCCGTAAGCTAATTTGAAGACTATATTCACACCTGAGTTAGCGATAATTGTCTATCGTGACTCAGGCTTTCACTCAATGTTTTCTTTTCGGTGGAACTTGTTTGATTGACAGATCAAAGGTCAATGTTTGAGGAGGTAGATCGAGCGGGCAGATAAAGGAAGTGTATTCTTCTTGGGGTCTCGGCTATTTTAGTCTTTCGTTCTATAAACTTAACACCCGCTCTATCACGAACGATGTTCTTCCACAACTGATTTGAACTTGAATTACATTGTGGGGAAACATTGTGCCGCCAAACTAAGTGCCAAATTCTCTGTCTCAATCGAAACACAGTGCGGTCTGATTGTCAAAGGCTCAGTTATAGCAGTCTAATTATATAACTTGGACAGCTTACCTGTGCTACATTCTGACTGATAAGTCAAGTGAAAGCAAAAAACAGAATTGCGTCAAAAAACGTGACCTTTTGGAAAAATGCCCCATCTTCACGGTTTCACGTCTTCGCAAGCCGAGAGCGAAATTTATTTCCTTGTTTCGTTAACTTTTCCAAGCTGACTAGAAAATAGAAAGTTGCATTTGACTTTTGCTTTCACGATTTTAGTTTTAATTCCGAAAATGAAGGCAATCGAGGACAAGCGAAAAAGCGTGTTTCTGAAACGGGAGAACACCTGGCAACTGAATTGCATAACCGACATCAGGAGATTCCGACATAATACTGTCGTCTTCTTAGAATTTTCGAATTTTTGAAATTTGTCTTTAATTTTCTCTCTACGTTTTCCTCATAGTTTATAGCTGGTCAAAAGACAGTCACCCGAAATAATATTATCACCGCGTTCACTTTCTACTCGGGTGTAAGGGATTGGGAGAGGTGTCCTGTATCTAGACGAATTTACATTCTTCAATAGAGTTACTTATCTCATTGTCTTCTTCGCGCACGGACGGATTTTATGCACAGCACTAACGAGTTTTTTTGGACAAAAATGGGGTATAGCTTACCAGCTAGGCCAAACTCAACGACATTAAGCTGCAATGGTGACCATCATTTCTTTTCTCCTCAGTGGCCCATACAAGTCACAAGCAAAACAAAGGCAAACCCTAATAGCCCATGAAAATTAATTGCTTGGTGTTTGCGAACAAATTTTTCTAACTGGTACCACGAGAAATCACTGATTCTTTGATAAAGAACTCGGACCAGAATATGCATTTGGAGAGAAAGGCTCTGCCAGAGGTTATGCTAACTTTATACTTGAGGTCCGGCGTAATTTCAATTTCTAAGCTCTGAACACGCCTTCACCTTGGGAGGTAAGAATCAACTGGAACTTCCTTATTTTATTTGGCCTGAATTGAAACAACTAAATCCCTTCCTAATCAGTCACTTTCCCTTTCTTACATGTTACTAAAAATCTGAAACGCTAACGCACGGCGAAACAACATGGTCGGCACTTCCACAAAAATAAGCCTGAATCCAATTATAATTTCAAGATTTTAGGTCACTCGGTGAAAACAACGGACAAAAGCGTCCTTATGCCTGCATTAAAACTACTTAATCCTTAACTAATTGATAACTTTCCCTTTCTTAAAAGCTGATTAAACCTGGATCCATTTATAATTTTAGACTGTGAAAACAGCCTACAAAAACAGAAAGCAAATCCACGGCGGAGATGACAAACGAAGGGCATCACAACGGAAGAGAGTTCACACTTGAGGATTTCATTCACAAACGAAGAGATATAGCCACCACCTTGGTGTAGCAAAAGAAGGAGCACTATAGGAAAGTACTGCCCAGTAGCTTTCATTTGAATGGTCACACTTTAGAATTTCATCCACAGACTCAAAAGTTAGAACCACCTTGTACAGCATAATAAACAGCACCACAGGAAAGTACTGCTCAGTAGCTTTCATTTGAATGGTCACACTTTAGGACTTCATCCACAGACTCAAAAGTTAGAACCACCTTGTACAGCATAATAAACAGCACTATAGGAAAGTACTACTCAGTAGCTTTCATTTGAATGGTCACACTTTAGGACTTCATCCACAGACTCAAAAGTTAGAACCACCTTGTACAGCATAATAAACAGCACCACAGGAAAGTACTACTCAGTAGCTTTCACTTGAATGGTCACACTTTAGGATTTCATACACAGACTCAAAAGTTAGAACCACCTTGTACAGCATAATAAACAGCACCACAGGAAAGTACTGCTCAGTAGCTTTCAATTGAGTGGTCACAGTTTAGAATTTCACCCACAGACTCAAAAGTTAGAACCACCTTGTACAGCATAATAAACAGCACTATAGGAAAGTTCTACTCAGTAGCTCTCATTTGAATGGTCACACTTTAGGATCACACACACAGACTCAAAAGTTAGAACCACCTTGTACAACATAATAAACAACACCACAAAAAAAGTACGGCTCAGTAGTCACACTTAGATTTTATTACCAGAATCAAATGATTGAAAGTTCAAGCGACTCCCAAGCGACTTCGTGGCCTATGTGCAAACTGCAAAAAGCCTTCACTGAAATGAACACACTACTGTATAAGATTTCGTTACTTAATTTCAAACGTCAAAGAAACTCCTGGTAGAGCCTCACATGTACACCGGGCACGATAGGAAAAGTATCACTCGCAAGTTCAATGTTTCATTTGAATAGTATTGAGCACTTCAAGAATTCATCCAGACTCAAAAGTTCCAATCAAAATCTTAATTAAAGATGTCAGACAAGACGGAGTAACAAACTTAAAATCCGCACGTCATTACGTGGGTGAAAGTAAGACTATCACCGGATGAGTGAACCATGGACGATATATTCTGGCGCCCCCTGCCTCACTGAAGAGATAGCTGAAGCAGTAACTGGTCTTCCTTAAACTCAAGTTCACCAACAAAAAAAAGTCACGATATTGCTACATGATCGGGCCCAGGCTTGTTTAGACACCTCGATAGTTACCCACTCAATTATTTTAAGAGTTGTGTCACCTTTCCTGCGTTGAGTTTTCTTAACCCGGTTTTGTTTTAAGGAAAAGAGTATCAGGTGTGTGAAGAGATAAACAGTTGAAGTAGATTGAGTGATACGTAGTTTGCTGAGAAAACAAAATCCGTAAGGTAAAAGATTGATTTACATTGTCAGCCGTGCCAAAGCTATACATCATTCATTAAGGTCATCAACTGAAAGTTAAATTCTTGGCTGGTATAAACTGTATAACGCTGCCTGAAGTAGGGATAAATCTAATCTGACAGTTTATTAAGGCCGGTGATGATTCTTTCTTTGCGTGGTGTGTTATTTTACCAAGCAAATATGTCTGCCGTAATGTACGAACAACTTTCCAACACCCGATCAGGAACAGTTAGCTCTATAAATACTAAAAAGCAAACATGATATTGAAATCTTCTTCAAATGATGATTGATGTTTCTGTTTTCGAAGTCTCTCCGCGGTTTCAATGGCAAGTTAGGCATGTTCCGCAACTTACTGCGTGAAACGATACTCATAACAAACTCACGTGGGAGGGAAAGCACAGACGTCATATGCGCTCGGTTTGCCTTTTAAGTCATGCACTTGGCTCTTAATTGGCTCGCTACATAAGCCGCTTGTAGCGCATAATCGCTTGATCCGCTCTGTTGTTCGGTTTCGCTCCAATTTCGCGGGTTGATTTGAACCAAGTCAAAAAGTCCCTTGTCACGAATAAGATTGTTAAACATATTTTTGATAAGCCGGGATCCTTTCATTTTTATAGTCTAGCCCGCGCTAAAAACTGCTGCTTCTTTACAGGGTAAAAGGAACATGTGCCCACGGCTTCTTTGAGACGATTGGTTACCTAAAAACGGCTCTCGATTAAAAAAATAAAAAAATAAAAAAAGGGAGAGAGAGAGACCTGGTATATCACGCATATAACTTTTTCACAGCATATCGTGAGCTACTCTAGCATTATTGGCATACTCTAGCAGCGTCAGTGCAGCTACAAGTTCCGCTAATAAGAAATACCCTACAAAATCCCGCTGCCAGACTTTTTAACGAACTAGCTATTAGTTTAATTGAGAAACATTGCAGACTTCCAAGAGTTTAGAAGGAAATTAAGAGCTCTTTACTCGCACAAGCAGGTTGCAAAAGCAGCGAAAAGGATAAATCCATCACTGAAAAACTTCCCTTGAGGTCAGTGTTACTAAGTTAAGCGCCTTTGTTTCAACATCTTTCATGATAATGCGTTATGAAGAAATTCAGATCCAATTAAGGCGTGTGCTTTGATTAGCTCAATTTCAAATGTTTATATATTTACACTAGATTGTACATAACTGGTAATGGTGCATATATATCCATGTAAATACAGTATATTTTATTAAATTAATCCCGGCCGGATGTATCTTCACTTTGTTTGTGTGGTTGTTGAAAAGCTATCCTAGGGACATGTCAGCTTTGATGTTTGTCCAAAAAAAACTTCGCGTATATCCTGCGGCAAGCAATAAAAGGAACATATTAAGATCGCCCGACCGATAACAGAAGCCAGAAGCTACGATTTCGTGCCGTTTGAATGATTTACCGGAGATATCGTATAATAAACAACTCTCCAATCTCACCTGAAAATACCTATCTCTTCCTTTCATTTTATTAAAGATTAGTGGCAAGGCGTGTAATAAACGCTTTTAAATCGCCTTAAAATAAGTTGTCGTTTTTCATTTTTCATCAGGGAACAAAGAAGTTCCTGGGATTCTTGAGCTAATTTATGGACGATTAAGAAATTGACAGCTTGCTGTGACGTATGTTTGCGCGAGAGAGTATGCGTAAACGTGACTCCCCACCTTGATATACAATTGAAACAGGAAGAACGACAAACGAATAAAGCTATTGAATTTGATGCCCCGCACTCAGTACAGAGTACACATCTCAACATGCAAGTCGTAGGAGACAAGAGGACCTGGAGTTTCTCGACACTGTTGAAAATTATGTTTAAGACTTGGAAGTTACTGGTGAAAAGCAAGGATAAAGCAAAAAAGCAAAAAGAGCAGAAGAAAGTGATCAAGAAAGACCAAGAAACTAAAACCGCATCTCATCCTGACGTGCCCAGAATCAATTTGGGGAGTTTACAAAGCGAGACGCTTAAGCATAATCAAAGCTCGTATCTGCGTTTTGAAGAAAGAACTGTCCGACGAACATTTTCTATACCCCGTGGAAGAGTCGAAGAGCAGCTCATTTTTACGCGTTTCGTTAATATGAACAGCTTGGAGACTAGATTAAAGACTCGGTTTGACTCTTATCAAGGAAAGCTGTGCTCAGAAGAGAACAGAACTTGTAAGTTTCAACTCTACGAAGGCTTGAATGATCAGTCGGAGACCAGAGTTGTTGATGGGCTGCTAACGACCACGTTGTGTTCGACAGAACTATAAAACTGAACTGAAAAAGTATATAAACTTTGCGCTTGAGACTGACGCTGGTCGTCGTGAACCTCTCTCTCTAGACAAAGTTACAGACATGACTGTCGGATAAATCACAAAGCTCGAAAAACAAAAAAGTGAACGTGGTGCTCGAGAGAATTGTAAAAATGAGGTGGTTAATAAGGTTTAAGATAATTAAAACCGATTACCCTAAAAGTTCGTTTGTTTTCTGGTCGCCAAGAACTTGTCCCGGGGGGGGGGGGTACTCCCTTATAAGGGCTTAATGGAGACGTGCGGCCAGCCAGGGTATGTTTTTCGGGATTTTTGTCTTAAACAGGGTATCGAATTTATCATTTTTTGTCTTAAACTGGATATCTTTTCTCGGACGATAAACAGCAACAAACTCTTGTTAATTAATATTGACTTCCGTTGACTTTGGCATTGATAATGTCTTAAACAGGGTATTGAAAATCGGGATTTTGTCTTAAATAGGGCTGGAAAATCAGCGATATTTGTCTTAAACAGGGTCAGGGTATGAGGGGCCGCGCCGCACCTCCCCACCCAGGGATATATCGAGTACCCCCCCGGGGGAACTTGTACTCAAGAGAAACAGCAGTTAACTGTGTTGCGGAGAACGATCACTTCGGATAAGTACGCTAGTTGTACTGGGCTTCGAAGAGAGAATTGTAAAAATAGGGCAGTTTGAAACCGACCAACGAAACGTTCCGTGTTGCAGGACGTTATGAAGTTATCCGATCAGAAAATTTGAGATAGTCCACTGATTACATGATACAGCGGAAGATTTAAGTGGAGACACTATAGATACTTACTGTTTAATTAACGATATAAAAAGTATATTGCTTGTGAAAGCAGAAATACCACCATGCATAAGTTGCGGAAAGATTAAATTCTACACAGAGAAAACTCGGGAGTAAACGACCGAGTTTTCTAAATCATTATGTACACTGTTACCCTCTAAGGTTGTTTGAGGGAGCGCCCAAGTTTAAAATTACGTGGAAACCATAGTGATGACGTCACACCAGGACGTGACCTTTGATTTGAACATTCTTATGAACACGCATGCGCAGAAAGGCAATAATAGTAACGTGAGGAAAAAGATTCTAAACATAGCCTGCAAGCTTCATTGATGCTTTAGTTTGGATGGAAAGTTGGGTCAGAAGCGAATCTACAGGCCTGTGCGGGGAAGGGGGTGCTTGGGAGTTTGGTTGTACCAAAACTGGCCACACTATCCACACCCTGCTTTCTTGAAGTTGTTCGAAATTCAAACACTGGACCGAAAAAAGACTGCACTCGATCGGGAGCCCATGAG
>BLFK01000908.1:367683-386340 GCA_014634185.1 Astreopora myriophthalma
CACGCTTGTTCGCAAATATGGCAATCACCGTACATCTAAGCTTTTCTCAAGAAAAAATACGCGGCATACTGAACGGTCACCTTCAGTGAATATAGTATACTGACTTTAAAACGGGAAACGGTCCGGCCGAATCAAATCACTAGTTCAGAGAATTAATAAGAGACCATAAGATGCTGGGTAGAGTTTCTTCGCCTCGGCTAGGTTTATATGTAATAAGCAATGGAAAGCCACTGTCTGCACGTTTTAATACTGCCCTAACAACGAACGGGGACAGCAGCCCATGTCGGGTGATGGGCTCCTGACGCGGATAGATGTTAAGAGTCAGTAAATTCACTTACAAGCACAAAAGAGTGTGACGTTTTTAATCATTCAAAATTCAGTTGTTCACCACACAACCATAGTCATAAAGCGTGAATCAATTATTAAATTTTACAAGTTCATCGCGGATTTTTTTAAACAGTCAAGACTTCACTGGTGATCCTCGACACGAGTAACTACACAGGCTGGGCAACGTTCACTTCGCCGTCTTGGATACTTGCAACTTCAACCACAGGACGATGACGAATGACATCTAACTCGAGTTAAGAAATAATGATGTAGCTTCGTCGTCAAAGACCTTGCCCCAATTCTTCAAAGCCTGGATTACGATCCAGCTGCTTCAGTCTGACGTGGAAAGATTGCCGTTTTACAACATGGCACTGATGTAATATACACACAGTCTGCAGGCCTAAGTATAGAAATGTAATCAATGCACAAAAACATCGGCAAATGTTTTAATTGGAGTATATTTTAAGTACTGGCTAATCCACCGGATAAGTCACCATCCAGCGGATAAGCGCTACAACAGACAATTGAATTATCCAATGATAATGCATATTTCTGTCATGAGCTAAGTAATTACGCAAATAAAATAGCGATTTATCCAGTGGAGCTAGCACCTCGACCCAGGCTTTGAAAACCGGGGGGCATCCGATTTTACCACACTACAATGTACAACCATTCATTGTGTCTTCTGAACCGAGGATGAAAATCCGGAATGAAATTTAGGGGAATGAAACGTAGACGGTCGTCAAAGAGTAATCACTACAAATTCCTGATGCCTGAATGCACTTCCTGAAGAGCTGTTTTAGAATATCTCCTTTTAGATTTGCAGGCCCCGGAGCACTAAGGTCACGAGTAATTATTTTGACCTTCAGAGAAAAGTTATTAATAGCTTCAACGAGATATGCGTCATCGTCAGCGTAAACGTCCATGAAGATGCACAGTTTATATAGCAAAGGATACAGAGGATTCAGTACCTCGTTCGCAGCAAATGGCAAACAGCAGAGATGAGCAAGTGACGACGAGTTTTTCGCATTTTCTTTTTGCTGTTAGCAGTTGCTTTACGCCCTGACAACTTCCTCGAGGGCCCCCAAGTAGCTTGCATTGTTTATTTACCTTTATGCTAGATTAGATTATTTTGAGGGTCTGTCATTAATGGAGAGATTAAGATTGGGGTTTGTGGTCAACGGCAAACGGCAAACGGCAGGCTACTGCAGTCATAAAACCTTGAAAATTCACTTTAGATAATTCTTCTCTTCTTAATACTTCCTCGGCCGCTGTGACTGACAGACAAGAAATAAGCTTAAATTGGGGTTGATTGATTTATGGCAAACTGCAAATTTCAGCCTGACGCCGGTTTCCCGTTTGCTGTATTCTTAATCTCTCTAAAATTGTCCGTTTCCCCGTAAACGTTAACTCAATAAAATGATTCTTCCCATTTTTCAAACATGGTCCTTTTAAAGGATACGATCTTTAGAATTTGCTTTGACGTCAAAGTAATTAAGGTTAAGATTTTCAGCTAGTCTCTTAGCCAACACACGTAACTTCTAAAGAACGAAGATAATCAATTACAACCGCGTAAGAGTATATTATTATATAATAAACCTGTAGCTGGTTGACGCACGTTCGAACTTCTCTCTCTACCATCTCTCAACGCCTCTGAATCTGCCAAAAACTTGTTATAACAAACCAAGCAAATTTAGGACATCAACAGTAAAATTTAGTAGGTGCAACTTGTCCGTGCACCTTGATGACGAAAGTAAACTGGACCCGTTTTCCTGCTTTGCAGAAAATGCACTGGCAATGTATAAAAATAAGAACACATAACATACATCAAGTCATGATCCACTTGGGAAGTTTGGGGAGCATTCAAGAAGCTAGACTTGCTCTTGGCTGCGACTCGAGACTGAGGTTTCAAAGTTTCCGCGTGCATTACGCACGATACAGCATGAAAGAATTCTTACCATTCGTTTATGCTGTGGCGAGAATGTAAGAGGCGCAAAAGGGAGAGAGTACGGGCTGATCTCGTGTAACTGAGAGACATTAAGATTCGGGTTTGTGGTCAAAGAAAGAGCTTTTTCTTCGTAATAGACCTGTGTTTCTAAACGGCACGATATTTAAACAATTTTAGACATTTCAAGAAAAGCACTCTCCGCCGTTTGATCTAAAATAAAGGCAATGTCACTGTTAAAGAGTATGTTTGACTGATTACCGTTTGACAAAGAAGTTTCGAGTTATTGGGGCCAAAATTATACAAAAATTACCCGTAGGGACATAATTCACTTCCACATAGCAGAAGACTGGAGGTATCGGGTGTTGGGATTATTGAGGGTAAAATTAAAATAAATGTAGGTAGCAAACCCAGCGCAACTGGGAGAACCAGTGTTGTTTCGAGTTGATGCGAGATTCCAGTTACCCGGCAAGACAGGAGTCAACTGTATTGCGATTCTGTCATCAACAGACGGCCAACAAACCTTGTCGTTCTTGGTATAAGACGTTATCCTTTGTTCTCTGACGTGAAATCCATTGAATACAACATAATAGTACATCTCCCCAGCACCTAAACACATAAAGAACTCAGATCAAGCAAAAGCATAGATAAAGATATTCGTTTTTCTCGTAAAAATTTCCATCGTAAAGGACGCTTCGACTTCAGTTGATTTCAAACTGGAACAACTAGTTTTTCCATGCAATAGAGCGTATACAGATGACGTGACGACAGCCATGTTAGTGTACCACATTGCTCTAGGAACCGAGTTTTGCTTTACGCCGCGGAGGTGCTCGCGGTTAGTCCCACGGATGCCTGCATGCAGATGGCCTCCATTCTTTGCGGCCCTGTGCCAAGGCAATGAACTAGACGCATAAGGTTTTGCCGGCGACTACCACATCGTGTAGAGGGCGTCCTTACTGCAGATTATTTTTGAGGGGGTCGCCGACTTTATTGCTCAGAATGGGAAGGTCGTAATCGTATTATAAGTGGTCGTATATTCAATTGCAATCTGTCCTCTTTGAATTCATACAGCTACTCCGATCTAAACTTTCAGTTCGTCTCAGAATGCAATCACGCTCCTTACTCCATAATTTACTTACTCCTTACTCCTTGCTCCTTAATTTACGCTCCTTACAAGTAACTGAATTTCAAGAAAACAGCCAAAGTATCCGCTCACCATGTTTCTGAGCTTTCAACCTTATGTAAACATTGTGAAAGTGGCCAGTCTCCACAGAGTGGTCTCCGATAACACATTTATACTGACTTAGCTCTCCGTCCAGTACGCATGTGCGATGCCCACGGTTCTCCCAAGCCATGTAGGCTGACAAGGCACCAGTTAAGATAACAAACAGCATGTATTGCTAGGGTGGGGATGGACAAGGATAAAATGTTGTGAGTATCGAGTAACCTGAACCGAGGCTTCCATTTTATCGACAACGTATAAATGGTTAGTCAGATGTTTATTATTAATTATTATTATTATCATTATCATTATCATTATTATTATCTTTGTTTAACATCATGTTCTGGCTATTGTCATTGCCGTAATTTCTTCTGTCAGGCGAGTCATAACAAATGACCAAGGGCTAACGGAATGATCTCATCATCACATTTCCAACACTTTCCTCAATATCCTTGCAGTTCCCAACAAGGCAGTCTTTTGGACCACTCCAACATTGAATGTTATCCCTAGCTTTTCAATCCACTTATCAAATTCTTTGGTGACACTTCCAAGGGCCCCTATTACTACAGGTACAACCTCCACCTTTTTAAGTTTCCACAATCTTCCAATCTCTCTCTTCAAATCCTGGTACTTTTCTACTTTTTCCCTTTCTTTTTCCTCTACTCTTACATCAGCTGGTACAGCAATATCGATGATTAACCCCTTTCGCTCTTTCTTGTCAATTACAATTATGTCTGGTCTTCTCGCCTCTATCACGTTGTCACACTGGACATTGATATCCCACAAAGCTGTCACTTCGTCATTTTCTACTACTCCTTCTGGGACATGTTCATACCACTTTTCCGTATGCTCTAACCCATTCTTCTTACAAAAATCCCAATGAACTTTCTTTGCTACATTGTCGTGTCGTCTCTTATATTCTTTCTGAGCCAATTTCTCACATCCGCATACCAAGTGTTGCACGCTTTCACCTTTTCTCCCACATAATCTACAAAGGGGGCTTTCACTGGTCTTATCGATATAATGCTTTACATAATTTGTCCTGATGGCCTGTTCCTTTGCGGCACATAACAACGCTTCTGTCCCAATCTTCAGATCACATTTGGACAACCATTGCCAAGTTTTATCCTTATCAACATTCTCTGGCATTTCCCTGACAAACTATCCATACATTTTCTTTCCAGTCCAGTTTTGATTAAGCTCTTGTGCTACCTGTTTTTTAAATTCTCCACTCGTTAAAATACCTTCCGTATCAATTGTCTTAGCTGCAGAGACTCCCCTAATTATTATTATTATTACTATTATTTTATTTTATTTTAAATATTTTAGTTGCAAAGAAGCCTGTGGATATCGCGCGCGAGACGTGTTAGTCAGAGCTTAAACGATCAAACATTTTTTCGCAACACAAAATTCAGCAAGAAAATTTAAATGCAATGTTGAGACAGGCGGTCAAACATGCTTCAGTGCCGGTGAGAAATACTGTTTATGGCAAAGATTCAAACGAAAATGGCAAAAATAATCAACTGAATGAAGAACAATTTTTGCAGCTGTGGTCAGAATGCTGTAAGTGGACAAGTGATGATGGTTCAAAGAGTTCTCAGCGTAAAAGAAAAGGCCGAAACTACTAATTTATCAATCTCGCAGCAAGGGATTTTCTTCCCATCGACCAGAAAGGCCTTCCGAGGGGATTTCTGGTGTCACTTCGACGCTTGTTTTAGAGCCAGTTACGGACAATGTCGCTCTCGTACTTGGTCGACACCTTAACGAAATGTCGCCTTTTTCTGTCAGTTCCTCTCGGCTGTCGGTGTTTCGGAAAAAGACTGTCGCCACATTTTATGATGGTCATGTCGCCTGTCGGTAAAACCCTTGGAAGGCCTCACCAGAGGTCGGGAAACGAGAAATTTTGACCGGAAAGAAAGAATACCTTTCCATCAAGTACTTACGCTAGCCTCGTATGCAACTCCCCATGTGATCAGAATTACCATGGAAACCACAAACATGAACAAGCCAATGTAAAATCGTATCCGACTCAAAGTAAGAACGAATTCTGCAATTGAACAAGAAAGCAGAGCGAACGTTTGTTCTTTTATCAGTCTTTCATTCGCCACCTTGGAGTAGAATATAAACAAACAAGAAAACTGATAAGCTCTTTTACGGGCACCAATCATAAAAACTTTCTAAGTTGTTGCGGGCAAAGTTAATAGGCCATTTCCGAAATCACGCCACTCTCTCTTTCAAGGCGATTCCAAGCATTAAAGTGATGGCAATTAGTTTTTCTTTGCACATGAATAGAAAGTCATTGCCACAAAAAGACTTCGCACTTAACATCGCTTTGAAAAAGAGGCTGAGGTGAACTCGTGCAGGTCCCTGTTATCCCAGATGTGAGCAACATAAGTTGCTTGGACTACGACAATTGAAACTTTCACTATGAAACTGTAACATTCCTTGCATGCTCACTTACTGTTTCCTTGGATACAGTTGAATGGGTAGAAAGGATTGGATTTGAGTCTTCTCTTGAAAATAACTTCTGGCTTTTCAAGGATTTCAAGCGTTTTCAGTGCCTTCTTGAAACCCATTTTGCTTTTCTTCTCCCTCGGCCGTTGCAGCGCCAACGTTGCGAAAACAACCTTTGTGGCGTCACCATCTGAAGATCTGCGCGCGCAGAGGCTCAATCGCACGACGATGAGGACAGAAATGACAGATTAGTACAGATTACTAACACAGAAGGATTCCCATACACCGCCACTTGTCTTATTTTTTTCTTATTTACTTTTCTTAATTGTTTACTTAATAATGACTGATGAATCAATTTCTATCGACTGGCCACGAACGCCACCTTATAGAGATTTGAAGAGCTCACATTTCGCGCTTTAGCCAACAGTAATTCATATTAGTAAGCACAATTAACGCTCGAAACGTCAACTTTGGCATCTTTTACCAGTTCAAAATAACAACCTGGTTGATACCAAACTCTAGTGCTCCTCCTTCAACCATGCAGATAGATAAAGTTTTAACTTTAAAAGTTCTACCATGAACTCTTAAGTTAACCGAGTCAATACCCCCCAGCCCCCACCCCCACAAGTTTAAAATGCTTGCAGAGAGAACTGTCCCCAAAACGAGGGTCAAGCCATGGCTAGAGCAGCCTTTTTCTGTTCTTGCTTCCATTTTCTTTTATCATTTTGTCTTCACTTCTTCCATTAATTTTCCACAGGGAAGCGATGTTCACGACTCAAAGAGAAAATCCATCGAAGGAAATGCTAATCACTTCTTACCAGTAGTAATAGTAGAACTTTATTACCGTGTCAGAACCTTCTAGTTCGGGAGATATCCCTTACTAATGTGGGGACACAAATAATAATAGATAACATCATTTACAAGAAATATTATCCCCTAAATAGTATAAAAAAATATAAAAATAAGAATTGAAGAAATCAATTAAGAATTACGAATTACAATGAGCGCAGCCCCTATAGCCATCATCTAGTAGAGAGCTGAGGTCACGCTTGCGTATGCGGTTTTTAAAACTGGCTAACGATGTAACTGATCTGTCTGCAGTTGTCAGTTTGCTCCATAATGTGGGTCCCAAATAGCGCAATGAATGTTTGCCATAAGTAACTGTGTTATATCTGGGAACTGAAAAATCGGACTGTCTTAAATTATAGGAAGAGTTATGTGCCTGAAAGATGCTACAAATAAGGAATATTTGCAACATCTTACCTCACGCATTTTCCACCCGACAACGAGAGCATACGCTGGTAAAGGGGGTCAAGTAGGAGCGTCCGTACGTCCATATGTTATGGTCCTGGTTACCAGCACTGGAGTAGACAAGGTTATTTTTGGTTGTTGAAATTCCCGCGAGAAGTAGTTGCCATTGTTGCAAGGGCTCTCCCCTGTGCGAAAAATACATGGCATAAATAATAAGCTGTCACTCATGGTCATGCTAATCCATTTGAATGGATGAATTGAATGACGTGCCTGCTTACGTTTTTCTTTTTTCTAAGTGCAAAATGTCGTCCCCAAAAAATAGCTCCGTCTACTCCTGTGTTGGTGCACGAACCCACTGGTGGAGATGAACTCTCCTACAGTAGTTATGGGCTCCTGTTTGACTACATTGTTTGGCTTCATCGGCCATCCATATAATTATACTTTGTTGGTCCTTATTTTACACTCTGAAGTGAGCATTTCTGATCAGCCATCAACAACATGTGCTTCGGCAATTTTCTAGAGTAACATTTGGTAATGGATTTACATATCGCGTATATCCCACATGGTTCATGGAGGTTTACAATTCTTTCTCTGGGGTGAGACCGGACGTCAGCCTGTAAAGGTGCCTCTGCCAGCTGCTATCGGTCCATATGTGATCTCACCCACCCACCCAGCCCACGCACATTCAGAGGTACCATAAAATTAGGGCACTGGCAATTTTCAATACCACACATCGATCAGGGTAAGTTGCCACTTATCAGAAGTGTTTGCTGCTTGTCTTCACTCTTGAATAGGACAAATTTAGACCTGCATTCAAACTGAGCTACCCTTATCCTCGCTTGTAAGACAGGAGGAAAACAGGATAATTGTCTGCTGAGTCTATCTGTCGCTGGACATCTTCCACTGCCCAGGCCATTTTTTGGATCTTGCACAACCAGAGTCAGTAGTTATGGTGATCCCGTCTCCAACTTGAGACAAAAAAGATCAAGTAAATTCTTGCTGTGTCCATCCTTGGTATCTTTAGTGCACATGACAGTCTTGGTAAAGAGCACAAAATTATTTTGCTACCCTGCAAATGAAGACTGCATGAAGAGTAACAGCCAGCTAACAAAAGTAAGTTTCCAGAGTGCAAATTTCCAAGAACAAAATATTTCATCAAAGCCTGGCAGAGCATCTTGAGGTGAAGGGAAACCAATGGCACGATGGCAGCTCTAGAACTGGACTGACCAAGTCACCAATGACGCGTTGTGAATACCTTACTGTACATTCGTGTTTGCCAATTGCACCTTGGCTATGTATCACTGGCTGCTGTTCTGTCTTGCAAGACTTTTTGATATTCCTCACTGCTTAGAAGTCCATCCAGGACATTCTCAGTGAGTTTTGGAAGAACAACACCAAGGTAACCCTCAGTCTCTGGCTGCAGGCAAATGAAAATAACAATTACAATATTGTACTCCTCACAACAAAATTTAAAGTGGTGACTATCAGATTCGATTGACGATAGAGCTCAGGGTCAAGTTGTTTGAAGCAGGGTAAGTGCTAAATCAGGATAAATACATATTATACCATCATGATGATAATCTACATTAGTATCACCCAACTAGTGGACTAATGCAAATCCTGCATTTTCATTGGCTACGCTACTAGAGCACTATTAGTAATAGTCCTTGAGTAGCTAAAAGCGTGACGCTTTCTTTCGTTTTATTCTCAAATAAATATTTCTTCAACTTGCATTTGCTAACTTTATTATTGCCTTTTCTGTCTGACTAGTTGGGTGATACGTCTAAAACAATATTAGACCCTTCGCCCTCAAGGGTCATGGGTCAATAGCCCATGAGGCAAAGCTGATTGGGCTATCAACCTGTAGCCCTCGCAGGTTACGGGTCTAATTGTTAAAGAGCAGTTTTCACTAGACTGTTAAAAGTAATCACTCAGTCACTGTGGTGTTGGTTTTGGTTCACCCTTTGATTGGATCAAAAAGCTCATGTAAGTTCTCAACCAATTGGATGCAAAACTAAAACCAAAATGCAACTTTGCCTCTCTCATTTTCCCACACTTGGCACTGGCTGCACTTTGTGTTCTGATTAGATAGTAAAACCAAGTTGTGATTTACTTCAATTTGTCGTTGACTGTAGGGTGTATCTCATCCAGGCCCCAGCTGTTCGAAGGGTGGATAGCGCTATCCACTGGATAAGTCAATTGGATTTGCTAGTGCTTATCCGGTGGATAGCGTTATCCACCTTTCGAACAACTGGGGCCAGAATATGATTGACTCTGTAATTACCATGATTTGGGTTTTACAATGATCAACAATAATTGAAAACCGCTTTAACAGACTTAAGACATGGTTAGCACCAACCCTGGATCAAACAACTTGGCCCAGTGCCACAACAACCTCAGTGACTTATTCCTGGAAACTGGTGTTGTGTCATTTAGACAAATTACTGTGAGATTTGGAGCAACATATGGTGCTGGGGTTCTTCCGGCACTAACCTGTCTCATGTTGCAAGCACCAAAAAAAAAGAGCACTAAATGAAAGGAGAGAAGGAATTCAAAAAATCTTGGTCTGTTTTCACAATATTGCCTTCATTCAGACTGTTCATTAGGCATCGGAGATCAGAGAATTCTTCAGCTACTACATGGAATTCTCCAGCTAAACTTCAATGGCCTGTACCACCCTCCAAGTTACCTTATCCTAGATTTGCCTGTTACTTTTATACTATCCTCCTGCTACTTCAATTCTTATTGAACACTCTGCCAATTTGTAGCCAGTTGCAAAATGTCACTGCAGAACTTTAGTTCCATTTGGAATTTGTATGTAATTTGATAAAAACAGACCAAAAGTCACTTAGTGCATATTTCCCTAAGCCCTCTAATTGGCATTTATTTAATTTACCTTTTCCAACATGAGATTTGGATTGGAGACTAGTTCTTCATTCACCTCAACCAGCTTTCCTTTAACACAGCTAATGCAATATAAAGACATTAAAATTTGGATTGCTTTGTATAAACTTACAGTTTAATTCACTTGACATATACCTACCTATATAAGGAATATTTGTCACCATTAGAAGATGTGACCTCGCACATTACAGAGTCCGGCAGTAGATGCTGTGCTCCTTTCTTTCCTTTGCCAGTTACTTTGTTATCCAGTCTATTGACCTTGTTGCTTACTTGGAAATTCACTTTTGACAATTCCTTGCATTTAAGCAATGGATGACTGGGTGCAATGGTAATCACACATATCCTGAGACAAAAATTACAAACACTGAGATACACTGAAATACAGGGCTGCAGTAAGTGAGAATACAGGGCTGATACATGTAGTAACTTCAGATTACAGAAGACTGTCAAATCTAAGACCGCATTTACACGGGCATGGTTTCAGTTGTAACTGCATTGTGTTCAATGGGGTTTCGAGTGCCGAGTGAGACCATTACAGAATCTGGGTCGTTTTGAAAATGCTGACAAAAGTGGGCCATTTTGAAAATGATACGGTTTCATCTGTTGAGTAAACGGCGAACCCTTGAAACCGCATCGATTTAAAACTGGGTCTGTGTAAACACTACCTAAAAGACCAACATGGATCTGTAGCAGTACATCTAAAAAGGAGAGGATGCACCCATCTGGAGGCCTTGAATCTGCTATCACCACACCAAACCACTTAGGTTATGTTCTATTGAGATCAACTGTTTCAACCAAAAACCAGTTTTGGTTGATTTGGTTGAAGTTCCCGATGGAACACTGTTTGAGCCATTTTGCACAAAAACTCTGTACCTGCTAACAGATCAGCCGACACTACTCATCGTTTTCGACCATTTCAACTAAGTTCAGAGCTGGTTGAAAACATTGATCAAACAAACATGGTTTTCCCTTTGCACACTTTTCCAAGTCATACCATGAGACATTAATTTGGTAAAAGCTAGAATCAGCCTGGCAAATTCTTGGGGGAGGGGGGCATGCTTTGAATTGACTGAGACACACATTTAAAAGCCAAATAATTATAGGTCTTTCTGTCAGTGATGTAGTAGCCTGAATTCTAGCCATCTCCTCCACTAACTAAGTCACTTAGAGAGCTGCGGGATAGGAGGTGGCTGAAATTCAGGCTAGTGATGTAGCAGCTCTCTCAAGGTCTCACATCACTGGCTTGCTACCCTTCCAGAAAACCATAAAACAAACAATAGAAACAATGCATGGAACTCTAATAACAATAGCAGCTGCTTCACTAGAGGGCCAGTAGAATTAAAAGCTTACGAGAGGTGCTGCACCGCTGCTGTAAATACGGGATGAATTGCATTTTGTTCAACTGGGATTACGCTTTATTTAAAGTTCTTTTGCTTTACCTCATCTGTCCTCCAGTACTTGCAGAAAGAGTCCTGCTAATGTAGCTAGTTCTTAACTAAAGCTGAAAAACACACACTGAAATTCAACGTACTTGTTTGAGTGCTGCAATACACATTGATCTTCACAAGCTTTGCCCTTGATGTCTGTGGTGAAAAATAACATTACAGAGAGAAAATTAGGACAAAATAATTAAGTCAAAAAAGAAATTATTTCTAATATTATGCAAATCTTACCTGTCTTGTAAATTCGTGTAAAATATCGATCAACAACTGTCTTCCTTTCTTCAATTTTATCCGCCATCTTGTTATCCGAGGAACCGAGCCTTGTAACTTGGTACCCAGGCCAGAAAAACAACATGGAGTCTGTAAGGAGAAGTAGATCTTCAAATATCCTTGAAAAACCATTAAGTAAAGGAAGAAACGAGGTACTCCATTGTTTTAAATGCTAACTTGAAATGATTTTAATTAATCACTTACGTTGATGCAGTGATGTGCTCTCTTCTAGATCAACGTGAGCACTTTCGGTTTGTTGTTTTCTGAAATGGTGCAGTATTGTCAGAACAGAGTGCACACAGTTCCAGAACTTCAAACGAAGTGAGTGCCACTGCAGTCAATTGTAAAATCCTCACACTCATTGGAATATTTAAAAAATCTTTTGTCAGGCAGTGGGTAAATCAAAATCTTTGGATAAAGTGGAATTTTATCCAAAGATTTTGATTTAATTGTAACTGTATAACTATATGTCACTGATTTGTTTTCGAATGAAGAGATACAATTCATCCTGATTTGTTTTCATTTGGTGTGTGTTGGGGAAGGGGGGGAAATCTGTAAAATCACTGGTCAAATAAAAGTGAAATTTGGTGGAGCAATTTATATCAATAAATGAAATCATATTAAGAAATCCTGGATCTGTCACTGCCTACTGGTTTGAAACAGATGTATAACTTTTTGGCTGTTTAGGTGCAAACGGGGCATCAGTTTTCGTTAGGTCTGAACTATCATAACAACTTCAAGCTGCATTTGCTATAAACCAAGCTTTTCAATGAATCTTAAAATGCTTCAGAAGTGGGACTTCATGTTGGATATCTGTGATTCTGTTTCATCCAAGGTTATCAGAACTGGGTCAGCAAGTGGGCTCCAGAGTGCTCGATGTATTGGTCTTGAGAGAAAAAGGAATGAAGCGAGAAGTTAGAGTTCTAAACATTCTTCTTTTTGTCAAGTCAGTCTTATGGAAGGTAAGGACATTTCCCTGGTGAAAAACTTTACAGGATCTTTGAGGATCCTTAAAGATCTTCAGGGACCTGCTAAAGATCCCTAAGGATAAGGATCTTTTAAAGATCTTTGAAGGATCTTAGAAGGATCTTCAAAGATCTTCAGTTGCTAAACTACACAGATAGTTAAGGACATTTTAAGGAACTTTTGAGGATCTTACAAAGATCCTTGTGAAAACAAGTACAAGGATCATAGCAAAGACCCTGTGAGGATCCTTCATGGATCTTTAAAGGAGCTATGTCATGGTTAAATGAGTTTGAAAAGTTTAGCTAAACTTTTCAATTTTGTTGTTTGTAATCCGTGTCAATCTTCTCCATCCTTAACCATCCTTGTTCCTTTCTGGTTTATTATTATCTCTTTGGTGTTTTTCCACCTTTGTAAAGCATTATTTTCAGGTTTCCTTCAATTTTAAGGTAAATTTGTCGATGATCAAAATATTGTGACAGAGCCCCTTTAAGGATCTTTAGAGCAATTTTGATAGTTCTTTATCAGGATCTTTAAGGATCTTGGCAGGAAAGTTGAAGGTTCTTAAGGATCTTGGGCAGAATTCTCATGGATCCATGAAGATCCTGCCAAGATTTCTGAGGACCCTTGTTTAGATCTTTATCAGGATGCTCAAAGATCTTTGAAGATCCTTAACAGATTTTCAGCAGGGTTAAATGTGAAATGGTGTTGTTAAATAGACATTACATTTTATTTCGTGTCATCAGATGTCAGAAGTTATTTCATAAATTGCAAAGTATCAATGTATCTTTTGTATATGTATGTATTTTTATAGTCATTGTTTGGCAAAGAAGCAGATAAGCTGGAGCAAGCAAATGATGATGATAAAACATGTATCCTTTTCAAAAGCCCTTAAAATCCAGTGCTAGTATAATTATTATATTAGACTACCAACACTCCCAAGTAATTTGTGTTGCCCACTTCAGTCGTGCTGCATAAAACTGAGCAAATCCCTTATGATCTTATAATTTATACTTATTAAGTTATAATATAGATAATCAAAATCAGAAATGTTAGTCAGTCCTTGACATCTCTTTTAGATTATATCATTGAAAAAGAACCTTTGGTCAACAAATTTATATCGGTTCCAAAAGATAAAGGTGATGCATGAAATTATTGTCATTTTATGAAACACTAACAATCCTGCTTGTTGGATTTTGTACGCATTTGTCCAAATAAACAACTCTGTTGCAGTTCTAACTTCATGATTTTATTGTGACTTCAGGGAGTCTAAACTGTGCTTCATTTGTTGCTGGGATTGTAGAAGCAGTGTTACATGGATGCAACTTTGTAAGTTCTTTGTGTTCTTTGCACACAAGCTCAGAGCAAGCATCTTGTTTCTTTGACTATTGGTTAGATGTTAAAAAAAAAATAATTTTTAGCTTCAGGTCTGCATTCAAAGAAGTAGTTAATTTTTATTTTATCATTATTATTATTGTTATTTCTTTTTAAATTTTGATTGCAGCCAGCAAAGGTCACAGCACACTGGCACAAAGGAACTACTCTGATGATAAAGTTTGAAGAATCTGTGATTGTAAGAGACAAATCAATAGACGGAAGATAAGGAAATAACATTTTTACATCATGTACTACATCATCATATCAAATGTGATCAATTTGTAAAAAGATACAGAATGTAACTTTAGTTGTGAATTAATGTTCTGGATCTAATGCTAGAGTAATAAAAGACTTTCACATCCAACAATCAAGAAGTACATATAAACTGTGTATAATTTTAAAACAACTGCAGTGTTTTATTGCAAGAACATTTACACCTTGTTTCAATAACCTACTAGATACAAACTGGATGATCTCCAGAGAAATATTACAAAATGATTTTGTGGTTTTTGTTAAATTTACACAAGCAAGTTCAACAGCTTCTATTTTCAAAACATCAACTAATCGTTTCCATCTATTTGTTGTACTTTTTTTTTTGCAAAGAACACAAACAGTAGCCATGTACAGGTGTACATGTTACTTAAAGGGGCAGTGTCACGCTATTTTCGTCAAACTTCAGAACAGTAAAACACGTCTTTGCGTCAATGTAGACCAAAAACTAATGCTGTACTTTTATTTCCAATAACCATTGAAGTGCACTGAAGCTATTCTTTGTTGTCTGCATCCAAGGATGGAGAGGATGGAAATGGATTGAAACTTGAAAAAACTGGCCCGTTTTTTCAAGTTTGTAGACGGTGTCTTCAGAAAGTTGTCAAAAGTTAAATACGAATAGCTCTTTGTGACATAAATAAATTTCTTATTTTGTCAGTGGGTTGTCTGGAATGTTGTACCTGCGAGCTAAACGACTAAATTAGATTTTTACCCAGTTTTCACCTAAAAACAGCAAATTTAGCATGACAGTGCCCCTTTAACTGAACATGTGATGGGAGGACTTTTTCAAAGCCCTGAAATCTCAACAGGCCTTTTCTAGAATACAATTCTTTATGTACTTGCCCCATAGACACTCGGAAACTCTTCTTATTCCAGGACTACGAACCACCCCTTACAATCAAACCAGGTCAATGTGGTCATTGACATGTTAAATTGGCCATAATGAGTAAAATATCACTGATTTGGAACTGTAAAATTAATACATTAATACTGTTGATCAAGCTTAAGATCAAAATTTATAACAGAAATTTAATTCATTGTTTCAAATTGGTGATATGTTGTTTTGTTATAACCACTGAAGTTGTGGATGGTTGCTTATAATGAAATCCTGCTTTGATCTCAAGAGTCACGCTCAAATTTCAAATAATATATTTATTAATAATTTGTAATCCAGGGCTTTCACTTGACCTGGTTTGGCTGTATTCTGTACCATTAATTTAGCTATCCAATTAACCATCTTTCATCTATTATAAATTTCTCAATCTAACATTTACCGAATACCACGATGAACTAACGAACTACTTGTTGGGTTGGGTTTTGACTTCTTCTTTACTGGATCCAAAGCAAAACATTTCCATAGTCTAAGTGTCTCATCTGCAGCAGCCGAAACTACTGTCTGTCCATCTGGACTCATAGCCATATGGAGCACTCGGCACGAGTGCCCAGTCAGTTCTGTCACTTTGACCATTGATGGATACTTCCAGACAGTCAGTTGATTTTGTGCAAAGCCATGACTAGACACTAGTTCTTTGTATTCTTTTGACCATAGAATAGAGCAAACCTGAAGTATGAGAGAGGAGATGTTAAGTCTTTTAATTACAAAACTTCAGTAACCTACACAGCTTTATGTAGTCTGCCTTATCACTCAACAGTCTTTTTGCAAAGGCAATCGGCAGATTGCATGAAACCCAGAACTGGAGTTGGAGTTTTGCAATGATCAGTCTCAGATTGTATGCCACAAAGGAAAGCAATCTGATGAAAACAAGCAATAATAATAACTTTTCACACAGCTTGTTTAAATCTTATAATTCTCATTCATTGTGTACGAGTTGTGACCCTTTACCACAAAAAAACCTATAATGAATGTGCATGCAATGATTGAGACAATATCAACAATATGAATTTTTAATTCATTTTACAATGTAAATTCATGTTTTAATTCAATAGTGTTCTAGCATTGTGGCACTGTGAGAGACTTGAGAGACTACTGTAGAGCCACAACCCAGGATTAAAGGGTTAAGATGTCTCATGACTTGTGTTTGTTTGGTTGAGAACTTTGAGCTGATCCAACAGCCACCTTAGCACCACTGACTCCTCAGAATTTGGCCACAATGCAATGAAAAAATAATACCGCTAGTAATTATTACTACAGAGGTAGGCCAGTTAAAGCTGTGTGCCTGGAGCCTTCAATAATTATCCCAGCAACAAAATTCATGTTTAATTTACCTGAGAATGGGTGTCAATACTGTTGAGCATGCTCCCTGCACCAACATTCCAGAACCTAATATGACGGTCAGCTGTTCCACCACCACTTGCCAGTACATTGCGTTGAAATGGACACCAATCAAGTGCCTAAAATGGCAAACCAAGTGCAAAGGGTGAGGTCTCTTACAATTGACAAAAACAGTCATTGGGTTCATTGTTACCATGAACTGATTGTGTGGCTGATTGGGACATTTTGCAGTGCTGAATCTACTGCTTCCAAAAAAAGTCACTTTTGAAGAACCATTGCAGGGTTTGTACTTGTAAATAACTTAGATATATATACTTTTTACTCAAATATTGTAACATGAGATGTATTTTTTTATCTTGTGAGGAAATAAAGACTACTACTACTACTCTTAAGAGTTTTTCAAATTCCATGACTTTCCATGGCGTTTTCTATGACATTTTCCAGTTTTCCATGACCTAAAGTTTAGCTGCCACTTTCGCAAATTGTCAAAATTGTCCTTGTTTGGGGGTATTTTCTGACATAACCTGCCTGCATTTTATTTTGTCCTTGCTTCGACATCTGCAATAATTTATGTACCACACATAACTATAATTTTCCATGACTTTCCATGACCGACAATTAAATTCCATGACTTTCCAGGCCTGGAAACTGAAATACTTCAATTCCATGACTTTCCAGGTTTTCCATGACCCGTACGAACCCTGCATTGTAACCATTCTTGTAACCATTCTACCCAAAACTATTACGTTCTTCATACAAACTGACTGATACACCTGACCTGATCACACAAAAGGGAAGTGCCCTGAATGACAGAAAATGTTGTTTTCTGAGGAAACGTACCATTAGTGATTTTCAGATACAGTGTACATGTACATGTAAGCTGCATTCTCCATGGCAGGTCGATGCCATCAGTAATGATGAGTGTTACATGTTACAGCGACTACTTGCTGAATGAGACATCCTGCAGCAAAGAGACAAAACATAGTTGCAGAGGTTACCCACCTTGACAGCCGCTTGATGTTGATTGAAGGTGTAAAGAGGAGTGTTGCTATTAGTGATTGTATTGACACTGGCATCCCAGATGAACAGCAAATTGTCATTTCCACCACTAGCCAGGTATTTTCCATCAGGGGACCACTTCAGCCCACATACTTCTTGAGAATGTCTGGATAGAGTAGCAACATGATGATCTGCCATGCGGACATCGTGGTGGTGAATTGCTCCACTTCTGCAGCCACTAAACAGTGAACAAAACAACAATATTAGAAGTTGAATATGAAAGTCATGTATTTACAAATGAAGAGCCAGGAGCAAAAAATGCCTAATATTAGTGGACATCAAAGACACACTGCCTTAGATAAAGTAGTTTTTTGCAAGTTTCTTGATAAAGTAGTTTTTTGCTAGTTTTTTGCAAGTTTGTTGTTGTTTTTGCTTCTTTTTTCAAGAAATCCACCACCCATGACTCTCAAATACATGCAGGAACATTAATGTTATTTTCTCAAAACGGATGTATTACCTTCAGAATTGTAATTGTTAATCAAAGAATTCAAGGTTGCCACTCAGTTGGATTACACATTACTATGCCAGTGAGTGACTCTTCATTAAAGTGCTACTATGATGAAAAAATCACTTCTCGTTTTTCTTCACATTTCGAAAATACTTGTGTCACCTGCTCAGCAGGTGATTTTTTTTGCAGTAATTTCGAGAGGAAGACTGTTTATTTTAACTGCATTTTTTTATTTAACGGTCCGCCATTACTTGGTGCGGTTCCGACCGATAAGCCCTCAGAGAGCTGGATCGAAGAGAAAGTGACGTCATTTACTCACCAGCTTAAAAGTGGAGTGTGTGATTGCGGCTTATTTAGTATGCAGCACGGGAGTTTTTTGCTTTCAGATGGTCAAATCCGTGTTCTGCATACTAATTAAGCCGCATTCACACACTGCATTTTTAGGCTAGTGAGTAAATGACGTCACTTTCTCCTCGATCCAGCTCTCTGAGG
>BLFK01000908.1:399680-419680 GCA_014634185.1 Astreopora myriophthalma
ACCAAAAAAAAAAAAAAAAGAAAGTTCACAGACCTCGGCGGAAAAAGATTTGAACTTTATCTTTTCCGAAAAAAGTCAGATAGTAAAATTCCATTTCAGTAACACTTCAACCTCAGAACTTATTCTTTTCTAAAAAAAAATTATTTAAGTAACTCGCGTTTCTCACGTGCACAGCGAATATCAGAGCTCCTCCATTCACGTGACTTACCCACTAAAGACATATTTTGGTGCGAGTTCTGATTGGACATTGCATTGTTTGAGTTGCGCTGTGATTGGCCGTCTGCTCTACTTTTTGTTGCTGAAGTTTACGAAGTAAATGGAAGGAAACGGCAAAACAACTTAGCTTGTTA
Source organism: Astreopora myriophthalma (assembly GCA_014634185.1). NCBI lineage: Eukaryota > Metazoa > Cnidaria > Anthozoa > Scleractinia > Acroporidae > Astreopora > Astreopora myriophthalma. Next base: position 400,031 of record BLFK01000908.1, read on the forward strand.
CTCTAACGACATACGTCACAATGAGTTCCTTTGGAAGCGCGCGCACTTAAGATCAAACTGAAGACCTGGGAAGGAGGGTAGTGCATTCGACGTCAAAATGCTTACATAACCTGATTTATACCCCCTCGATCTTAAAATGTGCCTTAAAATGAACCTACGACCTCGTGCGATTCCTACCTGGGACTCTGATATCCTTTTCAGCAGTCCGTCGCTCGTTGCCAAAGGAACAAGCATGTCATCTTTCTCACGGGTATCCTACACTGTTCTACAACTTCAATTACGTCAGTCTTCTTTTCAGTCACTCAAAAATTAGCTCGACGAGTATAACTTCGCAAAGTTTATTAAACTGAACTGATGTGGATGTTACTAGTGAAACTGTAAACAGCGGTCTGCGCTTTACTGTACCTCGCTATCTCATCTCTAGCTATTACTTTGCCTCCCGTTTGCCTCATCTGGACCACGGGTCCCTTCGCTTGGCTTTCATTAAGCCGTTTCAAAACCCAGTTTTCCAGACCGCATACCTACCAAATTACCGGGTTAAAACTGAAGAGAAATTTAAACGATGACAAAATGGCGTGAAAGGCAATGGAGGATATCACAGATTGGGCTTGGCAAGGTTTGCTGTTTTTCAAGCACTTCGAGATTAAGGAGGAGGAAGACCCACAGGTCTCCTCTACTAAGTATGGTTCCTAACAGAGGAGTCGAATGCATAACAATATTAAAACTACTCGCGAAGATACGAAAACCGGTCACTTCTTCACAACAGACGCATTGAATGTAGTATTTATGTATGTAGTATATTTAAGAACTGATCGTGAACGGGAGCGAATGTATTGAACGAAGTATTGAAATAGACCTTTTCACTGATATGGCGGCCATCTTGAATTCTATTGTTCTGAAAAAATATTTTGGGATGCCCACGGGGCAAATTCGCACACAACGTGAGCATCAATTTGGTTTTGGTTCAATAATTTTTCAAACCAGATTAATTTCAGTATTTCCCTTGTGTCGGCTTGATTATGGTGTGAAACAAAGGATGTAAAAATCAAAGTGACTTGAAATTTTGCAAAGGAAAACCAAATTTATACCCACAAAACGTATGAATATGCCCCCTGGGCATTCCATAATATCTTTCGCAGAACAATAGAATCCAAGATGGCCGCCGTGTAGGTAAAAGGTCTATTGTCTGTGACGTTTGGGGGCAAAAATTCGTGGTTCAGGAGAATCGAGATTTCCTTTTCGAGCATGCCCACTGACTGACTAACATATGACTTCACTTCTCTTTATGTAAACCATACGTTATTTTAACTCTAATACAGAAACGTACGTACGGGTTTCTGCTGTTTAGCTTAGTTCAAGTTAAGAAGTTTAATTGGATCGATAACCCTTACAATAAAGAATTCAGTCTGGGAATCACATTTGATCGAAGTAATAATGACGTAACCTAAGCCCACCCCCCACCCCCCCCGGCAATAATGCTTGGATAATCAACAACACTTGTTCGTTTATGGGTCGGGTGGGAGAAATTTAATCAGGAGTCTAAAGTAGGAAGTTATACACATGAGGTTCATTCTTATTTTAAGACGATAAAGGTGGTGATAAGTTTAGTTTTGTACAATGAATTTACAACGTGGGTTTTCAACGCTTCCATTGCCGCCTGCCACTCAATTCAGGCTGAATTTAGCCTTCATCTTCAGAATCACATGATTGCATAGCGTGGCAAACATAAGCAGAGTTAGTGTCCTCCAGAGATTTTAGAGTAGCCAGCTCCAAATGGAAGGTAGCCAGTACTTAACAACCGAGTGCCCATGAAGAGGGCGCTAGCACCTAGGGAGGGTCCGGGGGCATGCCCTCCCCTCCCCTCGGAAATTGTTCGAAAAATGTGACCCCAGGGATGCAATCTGGTTCATTTTAAAGCCAACAAGGACAGAGAAATCACGGTCAGTTTTCTTCAGTTGTTTAACCGGGGATGGTGTGCGGGGATGAGGCAGCACGAACACAGTTACCCATTTGTTACTTCCAGGGCGGTATGCTAGACGAAACGGTGATTAAATTAACGAAATTCATTGCGCTGGCATGTTATTGTAGTGTTTTTCGTTTCCACGACAACCCGTCCCTCATTCACTCCTCAGTGCTTTGTAAAATTTGTGATACAAGTGGGGCCTTTCCAACCGATTCACACGTTGCCCACGGGCTAAGCACGTGAGCTTGATGCACTAAAGAAATGAGCCCTTTCTTCACGCGGACGGAGAGTTCTGCCCTCTGTTGACGACCAAATCCGCCTGCTCGATAATCTAAAATGAAAGAGGAAGCACGTTGACAACGGTTATAGTTTTGTCTTGCATATATCCTTAAGTAATAGTTAATATTAGAACTGTCACAAAATTCCCTTGGTTACATTAACCAGGTAACTTTAGTCTACCCTGAAGCTTGGGGTGCGTTCGATTGAACGTATTCTGTTCATTCTTTTTCCGGGATTGAACGCAACCTTAAATCCAAACAAAACCACAGTCGTCGTGATGAGAGAAAACTTGCCCAGGTACGCGGTCCGCAAGGAAATTTAAAGGTGAATAGAAGGCTTAGCATACGAGGAGCTTGATCGGGATAAAATTGTGTATATGCATTATAGCACCCTTCTGAAACTTACAGGATCAAAGTTGACATTAGCGAACAGTCCTTGGATAAACCTTCTAATGTGAATTTTGAACTTGTACAGACCAAGGATGTCAGCAACTTCACAGTAGAGGCAAAGATCTTGGAACCAATGGGGGAATTTTTCCTTTAACCTGAAAATGAAAACCGAGATATTTTAATCTTAGAGTTGAAACAGGGGAAACAAGAACTCGAAAAGGTCAGTGTGGTGCACAGGAGTCTATTTACCCCCACGGAGGTAGCACTGCCGAGGGGTTGGGGCGACGGATCGGGATTGCAGTCCGGACGTCCTGGGTTCAAGTTCACGATCTGACAACAAGGGTTAGCATTAAATAACATCGGGTGAGGTAGATTCAGTGACTAGCGGTTAGGGTTAGGGTTAGGGGTTTTGTGCGGATTGTCATCATTGCGGGCGCAGAAAACTACTTCACCCCTATGTTATCTAATGCTGACCGACAACAAGCTGGTATTGTTCTAGGTAGGCCCGTGCTAATCTCCTCGCCTGCGCTGGTAACATAGCCAAATGGTCTGCCTGTTTTGTAAGCCCCTCAATACCAAACTGTGTTGTAAACCCCTCAAGGGCAGTGTTCAATTGCGCAATTGCGCCCGTTTGGGCGCAAAAGCCTATTTTTGTCTAGTTGCGGTAGAACAGGCAGCCTGGTGCAGGTTGTAGTTGTTACATAACAATGGGCTTCCAATCTGTACGCTGCGAAAGGTCACGTGGAGAACAAATGCTGCCTCGGTCTCAGTAACTGACTTACTTGACAAGCTCTTCCTGGTGAGATCTCGAAGCCACCACACTACTCAGTGAAGCTACAAGTCGCAGGATCTCGTTTCGAATCATCCGCTTTCCATCAGGAGTGTTGTCATCCAGTTGATCTTTGTTCCCTGGTTTGTTTTCAATTACACTCACAGTGGATTCATTCGTGGATGCCGTGGAAGAGGGATCACTAAAGGAATCTTGATTTTCAAACTGCAGCACAAAGGAAAAGAACTACAGGCTTTTCCGAGCTCACTTCAGCTTAAACTAGAAATATTTATACTGTTGTGAACTCAGAAATGACCCATGAAGAGAGGCTCAACATTAAAAAGCTCCAGTGATCAATAACCATTCAAACAAACAAACAAACAAACAAACAAACAATCAATCAATCAATCAGTCAGTCAATCAAGCAAACTGTAAATTGATTTGCCCATCGTTTGCATTCTGCCAGAGAACAGCGGATGTAACAAAATGTTTCTTTCCGTTTCTGAGCCTCGAGAGAGACTTGCGACTATTGATAGACTTGTTTCGCTGGTTAAGGCGCCTTGTGGTGTTGTAATTTTACGGAGAACAGGAACTACATATCACAGACCTTTACCTTTGCTTCAAGTACGGGTGTTAGTCGGTTCCATTCTCCGTCAATAACCTGATTCGAGGACCTGGTTCTTTCTCTTCCAGTCCCCGCCCAGCTCGAGTGCATGCAACTGAGGCAGCGTGACACGTTGTGATTGAAAGAACGGTCTTCTACCTTGTTTGTATTAACGACGAACGGTGGCAACACAACAGGACTAGCAACGAAATTATCGGGCCAAGAACCTTTAAATTCGTATGAATCTGTCTGTTGTCAAGCAAACAAAAATATCTAGTCTGTCAATCAATCAATCAATCAATCAATCAATCAAGTGGGCAAGAAAGTATCATGGTCAAAATAAAGAAGAAACTGCGAAGCGCAATGAATCTCTTAGCCAAAAGGCCCAGAAGGTTCGTTCCGAAAATGCGCTAAGGTTCAAAATAAACAAGACCTTTCGAGGGGGCTCCCTCTTCTCTTCAAAAGCACGGAGGTTTCGAGGGTACTCCCTCACTGCTTTTGAAACAAATGAAAAAGAGGGAGAACCCTCGAAACATCTGGTTTGTTTTGAACTTTAGGGCATTTTCTTCACGAGCCTTCAGGACTTTCTAAGAAAGAAAGCAGGCAGATCAGGTAAAGGATGGAGCGAGGTGTTTGAGTTCCCCACATTAGTCGAGATGTAAAAACGTGTGAAAATTCCCGAACGAGGGTTACAAATCTAACTTTCATTGCAAAGCGCTAAATTAAAAAGTGGACACGAAGCCCCCCCCCTTTAATCCTCCCCTCCAAGGCTCACCTGAAAAAGTGTGCTGAGATCAAGAGGAAGACTGACACCAAGGAACTCATTTCCGGTATTTTTGTTTGAAGGGCTGAACTGCAGGAATTCAAACCAGGTGGAAATGCTCGCCAAACCATCGCGCTTGTTATATGATGTAAAATCCACTGCTGACATGGAGCGAGGAAATACAAAGCTAACAGGAGAAACGGAAGAACACGCATGACGGTCAACAAATCAAACGGGTTCGAATGGGTCGGTCAGATCGTTTTCAAGGACATTTCAAGGACGAAATCTGTCTTTCAGGCTCTGTTTAAATAAGGCTGCAATGAAGCCAACTGATAACTAACACGATGTTGCATTTCCGAACTTTCCAAAACCATCTGCACATGAATTTCGTAGCAGCATGACAAGCACACTTGTCCTGTTGAACAACGAATACACACACATTCCTGGTTCGAAAGGCCCTCGTTCCCCCGCATGGGCCATTTCTAGATTCCAAATTCGAAACTTCTAAAACGTAATTTCATTGTTTTAGCATTACTTTGTTTGTCAGTGATTGGCAAAAAACTAATCCCACGCCACTGTCCTCACCAATCAGAAGCAATGACATTTGTGAATTGACTGCACGCACTTTCGCGCGCTTGGTGCCGACCACGCGTAGTTTCGTCCCTTTCTAATAGATCGTTTTCACTCACGTGATTAGCGGCCATATTGATTTACTGAAACAAAAGGGAATATTTGCATAAAAATGGCGTTCAATTCACCGAGGATCGTTTTGGGACACCAAAATGGCCGCCGTTTCTTTGTTTAGGTACACCAATATGACCATCATGACGTCATGTGAAAACGTTCTATTGGTTCATTTCCTTGTGTTTGTCGTTATCGCCCAGAGGAATTACTTTTAGTTACTCAATCGAACACATGATAATCAATGAATGGCAAAGATATCAATTTGTATTCAACTTACGTTGTTCTTGTCGCGCCATAAGCATTAACTTTTGCTTCCAGGTCACGATTAAAGCTTCTCTGACGCCGTAACGTGCTCAGCGCAGTGTACCCAAAGGCGTCGCGCGAACTCGTATACGGTGCAGCTTCGGGGCTGGCGCATGAGTTCCGACGTGTATCTTTGGAAACCACCATAAAATTATCATTCGAGCCGAACAGAGTGTTCCTATTGAGGATCTTTTTCGTGGCCGAGTAGTCGATCGAAGAATTCCCGCTACTGCCGCTGCGCGTGCGCTTTGCCCGGGACAAATCCCCAGTTTTAAGTCCCAGTTTCTTCGCATAGTCGGCTTTCTCAAAAGAACTGCCGCGACTTCGCGAGCCACTTACGTCAGATTCCTCGCTGCCGAGATGATTGCTGTTCACTAAGAGCCTGTCTCGTCTTAATCCACTGCTCGCGCTATCCACACTTAGCGCTCTCGTTTTCGTATCCACGCCTGCGCAAAACACGATCGTTTTGTCGCTCAAGATCTTAACTTCAGCTAAGCTCTTGGAGCTTCCATGCAAATCGTTCCAATTCACCACACCCGGAACATGAATCAGCTCCACATCGGATCTTGATCGACTGTTGCTCACGATCTTATTAAAGTCTGTGCTCCCGCTAAAGCTGGAGCTACGGGTCTCGGGTATCATCCCGAGGGACGGGCTGCCAATGCGCCGTTTCTCAGTAAGACTCGTGCTTCTTTGCCGTGATTCAAGCTCGCTCTGCAGTCGTTCCACGCCGGAGAATGGCTTGCTCTCGCCTTTGCCGTTTGTCAAGGGGCTTGTGCCGTTCGGCGAATCCCGCAACGGACCGCTGGTATAATACGACGGCGGAGACTCGAAAGACAAACAACCTTGGAAGCTCTCTCCAGACGAGTTCAAAGGTCGCTCTCTTTCATCAAGTGTCTTGGTGGAGGTATCATCTGAAGTGGCACTCACTGAACTCTGATTGGTCGGGCTTCCTTGCGGTAAGTACACCCCAGTGTCACTCGTGCTACTTGTGCGGCTGCGCGAAGAAACGTACATCTCTAAAAAATCACTGCTGTCCATGCTTGCACTACTCAGGTTACTTTCGGTGCGTGCGTGCAACGGCAGTGGAGCAGGCACGTCTGCTCCCTCGCTCTCGCTACGATTTCGGATTTCAATCTTAAAGGAGGAATCCGTTGACGTTTCCGACACGGTGCGTCCGTCTTCACGTCGTCTCGCAAACATATCGACCATTGGAATAGAGTCAGCCTTGGTAGGAGCGCTACTCGTGTGCTTGTGAGATGGGGAGAGTGGACCATTATCATTTGGTGAGAGAAAATCACTACTAGAGTTTTCACCCACGGATCGTAACGAAGTTGGGATCCGGTCCACATTTGATAAAGCCCTCCTTTTATTTTCGACTCTCTCGTGAGGGGTGAGTTTATCAAGAAAACTCCCGCTGGCAAAATTCCCCTCGCTGAAATTTCTTTTATGCGCTAATTTTGATTCTCTGTTCGAAAACACCGACATATCATATCCAGACTCAGCGTAAAGGCGCTCTAGAATACCCCCAGGGGCGGGAAGCTGAATGCTCTCATTCGGGGGCGGGCCACTAGAGGGGGATTCCTCCCCTAAATAAACCCCACTTCTTTCATCGTAATGTCCCCGATCTTTAGTCACGATCATCCGTCGCCGCTCGGCGTTCTTTTTCCATTGGGACAAGATCCCGCCTTCGTTCGAAGGTTCACGGGATACCCTCCGTGTGGGTCCCTTATCCTCCCCTAGATAAATCCCGCTCAATTTGTCATATGCAGTGGATCCCTCTGCGTCTTTTTTATCTTCTCCCAAGTATACACCGCCCGCGCGCTCGGTCTCGCTCATGCCACCGCGGAAACTGTAGCTATGCGACGAGGAGGTTGAGCCCGGGTTATTGAGCGGTTCACGCCGTGAGAAACCGAAGGGTATAACCTCTTCCTTGTTTTCGACTGAGGTCTCCATTACAGGCCAAGCATCTTCACCAATGTGGCGTACACTTTCCCATTCATGCTCACGAAGAATGTCGGCTCCCTCGCGAGTCTTGGCGATCAAACCAAGAACGTAATAGCAAGTTCTGTAATAATAATGTCAGACAAGTAAGCAAGTTGTTGTAGTACGTGTTAAGCTTCAGTGTCAATCTCTATTGTCAATTGTCGTCCCAGTACACTTTAAGTACACTCAACCTTTTATTGTTTGTCAAATACTTGTCCCATATTTCTGTGCGTACGCTTGACAACTCTTAGCGGATGAGAAAATGATTTGAACACAAGAGTGACATACCTCGATTGAAAATGATCATCTGGGTGACTGGAGTCCTGAGAAGGACTCTTGTTGGTGACAGACGTTTCGACAACCTGTGCGGAAGCCATCTTCCAGAGTCAAGTGATCGATTTTAGTCAGTTGAAAATTCAAAATCTAGAATCGATCACTTGACTCTGAAGATGGCTTCCGCACAGGTTGTCGAAACGTCACTCACCACCAACAGTCCTTCTCAGGACTCCAGTCACCCAGATGATCATTTTCAATGAGGTATCTTAGCGAATAATTAACGAAATGCATTTAAATAGTCGTCGTAAAATTTTTGGCTGCTTTTTTGATTGAAATAAAAGACTCGTTCGTAGGCTGAAACACAAGTACGCAAGTACGCAAGTATGTAAGTGAGTAAGTTAATAAATAAACACGAAAAACACACACTTGTGGCTAGTTTGTTTAAAGTGCACCTAAACTCAAATATTTTTCGTTTTTAACATAAGTCTCTCCACCCAAAGCAAACATATTTTGCAATCTGTGCCTCGAAATTTTGCTTTTTACGTGCCACACAAGATACGTGAAGTTCGCAAAACTAGCAATCATTTGGACTCACGACCGAGCTGTGAGGGGCATGGGTCTATTCTCGATTTTACGTCACAAACTGTTTTGCAATGCAAAAGTTCTTTTAAAACTTGAATGCAAAGCAGTTTGTGACGTAAAATGAAGAATAGACCCATGCCTCTCATGGCACGGTCGTGGCTCCACATGACTGTTTGTTTTGCTAACTTTACATAGCTAGTGCAACACATTAAAGGCGAAATTTCGAGGTTAAAATGGTAAAATCTGTTTGCTATAGAATTATCTCACTAACGAAAAATGAAACATTTTTACTCTTAGGTGCACTTTAACTTGACCACCACTATTGAAGGGCAGTCGGTCAACTCCGTCGGTCGTTCAGGCGGCTAACGAGGAGACAATCGACACGACACGAGCGCATTTGACAAAGGTAATTGTCGTAGTTGTTTAAGTTATTCAAGTACAAAGCCCATGGAGTGAGGAGTGCCTTTCCACCTTTTCACATTATCCACTGCAACAACCATAACCAGAAACAAATAACATACCCTCTAATAGCAAAATTTCCACACTCCTCGGCCAAACGAACAATCTCTGGTATAATAGCTTCCTCCACAAGAAAGTTAATTCCCCAGTTCGTAGAGCCGACATGTCCCTGGAAAACAAACAAACAAACAAGCAAACAAACATGTAAACAAAACCATCAGAGCTATTAATCTCTGAGTCAACTGAACGGCTTGTAAAAAAAACACGTTTGGATAATGGTTAATAAAATTTATTTAATTAAGTACAGTCCAAGCATGAGAAAAATATCAACACAACAGAACCATGACTTCATGTTTGCACTGCCTGTGCTACTTACCAAAGCCCAAAGGGCTGCTTTCAGTTCAAGAACGTCTTCTGCAGTATTCGGTTCCCGAGTCCTCACTGTACTAGCGAATAATTCCACATCGTTCTAAAGTGCAAATGAAAAGGACCTTTGTTCTCTACATAACGCAATCCTCCCTTAGCTGGGGCGGCGTACTTGAAAAGTGAAAAGATTTAAGTCGCCGAACTTTGCCCAAAACCTCAGGATTTTCTCACAGAAAATTCATTGAATAGACTGGCTGTTTCCTCTTTCGCTTGAAAGGACTTTTCAAGGAACACCAAGTGCAGCAAAGCGGTTTTCTAACTGTAAGAGTATTTGATTTTCCTTTAACCATTATGACCAAGAATTAGATATCTACTAACGAATCCCCTCCTTACAACCTCCCTTCCTAACCTTTTCGTTAATTACGGAGTGAAATTAGATTTTTTAACCACCCCACGCAAGACCTTGACGACAAAAAATTACCCTTCTATTGGAGTCATTAAGATCGTTCCAAGGGCTGAGGCGAGGTGATTGATTTACCAAAATAAACAGGTAAATGAACTCTCTCACTTACGGTTTTCTGTAGAAGCTTGAAACCATTTTTCTTTTGAACCAGTTGTCCATACAAGTGCGGTGGAAGAAAGGCATCTTTGAGTACTGCTCTGTTTTATAGAGAAAGGGACGAGTACTGTCTTCAGAGCACAGTTAACACAAAAATTAAGTCAGATACCCTTCATGGTATGAAACAATTCTTAATACAACTCTAACTAAACTACAAAGACAGTCTTACTCTCGGGTAAGACATCTGGGCCTAGTTATTATGAAGTCAATCAGGTTAATAAGCAATTAAAAGTCAACCGAGGTTTCAATTTTGCTCAATGAAAACTGGCGCTATCAAGAGGTAACTGTACATTAAAGGTAAAGAAATTATAGTGCAAGTCAAACTTGAAAAGTAAAATCTTTAGGCAAAATCATTTCTTTCAAAATCCTTAATGTTCACCATCAAAATTCACACTGACTAACCTAGGATTAGCATAATCAGGCTTAGAGCAACTAGGTCCTTGGGTCATACCATTCATAAGAGTCAAATGTATCATTTTTTCTTTAAACTTGTTGCATAAGAAATACGTAACCAACGTAAGCATTGCATTGCTCTTTAACCAACTCAAAATGATGCTCACTTATTAATCTCTTGAACTCACTTTTTATTTGATCGCCTTACGAAAGTGTTCTCATCTTTTTGCTTGATGTACGACGTTAGCGACTCCGCAAGTAGTTCTTCTACCCAGCGGACATAACCATTATTGTATTGCTGCAACATGGATGGGAAAAAGTAAGGTTAGTGATTCGTTAAAGTGCACCTAACCACAAAATATTTTTTTCGCGAAAATAAATCTTTACTCCTGTTTCAAACGCACCGCGAATTTTACCCTGTTTCCACCAAATGTTGACTTTTTATGGGGTTCAAAACTGAGCCTCATTTGGTTCATGACCGAGTCAGAAGGGGTATGGGTCTATTCCTGATTTGACGTCACGAATTGATTTACATACCATTAGTTCTTTGTAAACATGCACGCAAAATAGTTTGTGACGTCAAATCAGCTATAGACCCATGCCCCTTTTGAGTTGGTTGTGTACCAAATGATGTTTCGTTTTTCGTAAGTTTTGGAAGCCTACAAAATGTCAAGATTTGGCAAAAATGGGCAAAAATAGGCACAGTGCGTTTCAAACAGATGCAAAGATCTATTGTAACGAAAAAAACGACTCAACATGCTACGCAAAGTTCTTACAAAACGTAGAAGAGTGGGAGAGAAATCTGTTAATAAGTAAACAAGATCTTTTTCAGCAACAAGACTGAAGGTAATTCTGTTGTTGTGTTTGGTTTAAATCTTTCTCAACTCAGAAAACGCCGGACTCGATGTTACGTCCGTTTGTATTACCGATCTCCACTGATCCATCAAAGTTGTAAGATAACCACGGAAAGAAAGATACTTCAGTCCACTCTCAACAGAAAGAAATCTGTAGCAACAAAGACAAAAGGAAAGATATGATATGTGACTGGGTTGATAACGATCCTTACGGCTGAATCTTTACTAAGCTCTTAATAATATTTCAATAAACTTTACCTCATAATCTTATATTGGGATGAAAATAAAACTCTTAAATAAAGTAAATGAAATGTGCGAGCGAGGAAGATAAATAAAATAATAGCTTTTCTAGTTAGCACCCCCCTCCCCAAAATATCCCACTTAGGTCAATGTATTAGCAGGTGACGGAGGGAAAAACCTCACCCATTCACTTCTCCCCCGGGAAATTGGCCAACGCTGAGAAGAGACTCAAAAGCTGACGTTTAGAGCGTCAGCCGGCCTTTCCATGTCGCCTTGTCGAGTGTGACGCTTTTAAGCATGGGAGGGCAGGGCCTGCTCTCGTGGACTAAGTGGCAATGGAGAACAACATGCACCAACCTTGTTAAGAGGCGGAGGCCTTTCTCTCCTAAGTGTAGAAGCACCGGACTAAGCTCAATAAGGTATTGAAGATTGGCCTGTAATAGAAAAATGCCACTTCACAAAGGTCGGTACCATTATTTCACAAAGCCCAGAAGTCTCGATCTATCAATAGAATGCGGCCCATCAGTTTACGGTCTCATCTATTTTTAGAACGGCTGCAGCATGATTTTGCATTTAGCACGAACAATCCCTCGTGCGGCTTTTGGTTGCGAACCAATCTGACGCGTTGTGGTTATCAGGGCCAATCTCGTTGGCCATTATTTGGACTAAATTTAGATGATGCCGTAAACTGATGGCCCAAGGCCAAATGAGAAAAATCGGGACTTCCCTGTAGTTGATTGGCAAATTCTAGGCTTAGCAGTGCAATATGCATGGGTTAAAGAGGAGCTCACATCGCTTAACCACTTGACAAGAGTAAGACTGGGCACTATTCACAAACTGACTGGCTACAAAACAGTCTTATTCTACCAGATGATGTTTATGGCAGAACCTAAGGATGAGCACTCAGACAGCGTTACTGCCTTCGCTGTACCGTGTATCACTAATTTTCGAGGCACACGGTATTAACCTCAATTTGCAACTTTCCAATGCCACCCTGCACCCAGCTTACCTCATCCTCACAAGCCTCGTCCAACACGTCAGCAGCTTCCATAGCAACATCAGTGTCGGTGTCATACAGCTATCAAAACAAATGTACAATAGGCATGACATTAAAGGTCAGTCAATACCTCAGAGACTCTCTTGTGCTGTCAAACGTACTTAACCGGAATTATCGTGATAGGGCAGTTTTCAATTGGTATCGAAAGTGATTGCGCAATCGCTTTGGTTTCGGTTTTGCTTTGCAATGTCAGCCTCTGTGATTGGTTAAAGAAACTTGCGTCAACTTTTCAACCAATCAGATGCAAAACTAACACCAACTGCGACTCTCTTCGCTCTCGTTTTCCCGCGCTTGGTGCCGGCTGCGTTTACTTGCTTTGCGTCCTGATTGGCTAGTCAAACCAGTTCGTGAGTTACTTCGATTTGCGATTGGCTAAAGGGTGTATTTGCTTCAGAACGTGATTGGTTGAGCCTGTAATTACTTTGGTTTTAATTTTGCCATACTCAACCGAAAACCGTTCTCAGTAACAAAGCACTTCAACTACGTTTTCTCACCTGTGTGACAAGCAGTTCGATTCCCCAACTATGGAAATACGGAACCCGCGCCCGTAACAGAACCCTCATGTGACTTGTAGCATACAGCCTCGTTGACTACGAACGAATAAAAAAGTTAAGTCTATCTGAGTCCGTGATAATGTCCAACAATAAATTCGTACATGGAGGCCATCGGATTTTCCGAATCGAACCGACTTTGTTTTCACTAATGGCGCAGTAGTCGAGATTTCGAAGAATGAGGGATTAGCTGCAACAAACGTTCAAGAAGCTCATAAGATGAAGTCTTGATGTTCTTTACGGTGGCCAATTGAACCGAACAACTCAGTCCATATAACGATGTGGTACCTCAAAACAAAATGTAGGGTGGTTCGTTGAGAAATAACTTCCCAGAATAATTGTTCAAAGGGGTTGTAATGTTGTGCTGTATTTGGTCTAGGTGTCCGTATATGGTATTGTCACATGTTTTACGTGATATGCAAAGACGGTTCGAGGCATCGCATCAGAGATGGCCGAACATTCAAATATAGAGATTGAAACATTACACAAGTCGGAAGAAACTGTGCCACTAGTAACAAAAGATACACAACCCATGAGATCTACACACCGGGCTTGAAGCCGTCAGGATCTTTGACAATATAATCCGTGGAATGCCGCTGTGGCTGTAATCCAGACTGGATATAATTAGCTTCTGAAGGCTGTCTCGTGACGGCAAGGAACACAGCTCCAGCAAACTAAACGCAAGAAAAATGGAAACACCACAGTCATCACAACAGAAATGCTCTAGTTTTATTATTCACAGAATACGTGATTACCATGACGATCACTGACAAGGTTATTACAATAACGTTTCAGAGCAGCAAGTTTTTCTTGTGAACTGAGGTCCGAACCAAACGAAAAGTAACTCCTTCCGGCTAATCACAACGCCCAACGACGATCCAATGAATCGATGTGCACGTGAAACAAGTCGAAGTTGGCCTTGTTTTTTCATTGGCTGAAGAGGTGTCGTGATACCATCTGGCCAATCATTATGCGTAGTAATGCAAACCCAACGGGCATTACGAAAATTACCTTCGACAAGCAACCAAATGTAGCTCTAAAGAACCGAAACCTCAACTCACTATTGATAGATCCCAGTCCTCTCGAGCAGTTTGGAGCCTTTATTGGTAAAGGCCAGTTTACCAAGGAACAAGAAGTAGTCTCTACTGAGCGTGCTCAGAACATTATTGTTACTCAGGACGCCAGTAGTGATGCTTGGAGATAACGCCTGGAGAAAAAAGGTCAGCAGTTGCTAGTAATAGACCCAATTCATAAATGGCGGCGAATAAATTATCCTTTTGTCTTTATGCTAATTTTCCTCAGTAGCCTCGTTAGCATGTACAAATTGAAAATAATTTTTGCTTTAAAATGAGGCTAGTGAGGAAAAATCAGCACAAGGAGAAGAATAATTTATTAGCCGCCATTTATGAATTCGGTGTATGGCACAAGCGAGCGCCTCATTTCTAACTCGTTGGGATGCTTTCTCGTTAACCCAAACTTTCTTTAAAACAGCATCACCAAAGAACATGACTCATAGCTAAGCTTAATTCAACTTTGGATTGAAGCTCTCGAATACCCATCTACGAAGAGATGACCGGATAGCAAAGGGGGTAACTGTTCTAAAGAAACCGTGGAGCTCAATGATGGGTTGATGGTGAGCAAAGCAGTAAAATCTCTTCTTCCACGAGGTTTGTCTTACCGACAAAAATTGTCAGTACTTCACAAACGCAAACTGTTAACAAAGTGCCGCAGTACACTACTTAAAACGGTTCGTGAGCTAAAACGACATCCGCAAAATATGCTGATATAACAGTGTTAAACCTAATCACTATGAAACTGCATGAATGTGAAGTAAAAAAACCTTTCAAGTTGTTTTTTTACCTTAGAGTGCTGGAGAAGAACCTATGAAAAGGAAAAAGCAAAATATTTTTGACACAAAATCTTTCTGTGTAATGGAAGCACCTAACTAAGATAACTTCTCCAGCCAGTCCCCGTCGCTATCTTCCGTATCACAAAGTTATTACAAACACAGAAGGTGTTATAGAAACGTCAGCACAGAACTCTTGCATGTAAGAATTACCAGAGAAGAACTCCCCTTTTTCAATTCTATATCACATTAGTATAAATCTACTAGCGTTCTATCACGGATGCCGTTCTCTGATTGGCTACGCTACTCGCTATCTTATCTGTGATAGATAGCGAGTAGCACTTTTCAACCAAATGGCGGCCACTTCGTCGCGTTTTCGAAGTGTTTTGAAGTGTCTGCGATGAGGATATAGATAATTTACTTGTTTAGTTTTGAACGACTAGTAGATTTATACTAAAACAGTTAGATTATTCGCTCTCGATTTCTATGCGTGATAGTTGACTCGGGCTGCACCCTCGTCAACTATCACGCGATAGAAATCTCGAGCTCATAATCTAATTGTTTAACATAGTGACGTATAGCACCCCCTTCAGACATACTTCATCATATACAACCGATACCCGAATCGCAAAATATATTTTTACCTCCTGTAGGCATTCACCAATGTCCACTATCAGTTCTTGAAGGAGCAGTCCCTCCGTAACCTGATGGAAGATTGACAACGTGAAATCTAACGTCGGATTAAAGCGGCGTTGTCCAGAAGCTCTTGCGTCGAACCGGAAAAAAATCGCCACCCATCTCTGGGTACTGGTTATTGAGAGGAAATAAATCGTTCGGATGAAGATACACAGAGGATGAAAATCCACTGTGAAGTTTCTGTCACAAGATATCTTAATAATAATTCCGATGTTGCAGAGCGTGTAATGCTTCCCGTGAGAAGGGTTGTCCAATACGGCTGCATAATGATATTCATCGGACTTCGTCTAGATGTCACAAATTGTCCCCATTACCCTTATCCTAACCCTAACTCGAACAGTTTTGTGATACACGAAGTTTTTATGAAATTTACGATGAATCTCATGATGTAGCTATATTGGACAAGTATGAACAACCTACTTCAAGTATAGAAGGACAGACAGACACACAGACAGACGGATGACCGCCTTGATCGACCGACCACCTTGACTTTTCTGACTAAAATAATTAACTTGGCTAACTAAATTACTGCAAGATTAAAAGTTTGCCACTAACCAATTGTGAAAAACAATCGCAACTGAAAACCCGCAAGTACAGACTAAACCAAATAGGTAGCTAGTCGGTAATGTCACGCTTACGTATCTCCAGAAAAATCCTATAAAAAAAAATTGAAGACTTACATCTTCACCATCCAGAAGGAAGTCAACCAGGAGGCATCCGACTTCTGAGAAGGTTTTGGCTTGCGGATCAGAGATATGAACAGTACAGAACCGCTGACAGCTGGGCTTGTAGAAGGACAGAAGGTTACGGATAAACCTGAAAAGGAATAAACGTACTAATTGATGAAAAGATCACGTTTACGGCAGTGAACGTTTTCTTTGCTGGGAAAAACCTCCCGCTGATAACTTACTTTTGGTTGGATGTTTCTTCTAACTTCCTCATGGTTATAGACGGCGACTGAAAAGTAGGGCAAGAATGAATACGACAAAACTTAAGAAGGCAGTTCAGTCATTACAGAGATTAAGATTCGCGTTTGCCGCAAACGGCAAACGTGAGGCTGAAATTTATGGAAATTTATGGGGTTCAAGTTTTACACAGTCAGCGAAATATAGGTTGTCATGGTATTTACCCTGGGTTAGCAGTAATCCTGCTTCGAACAACTTGGCCCTGAACTCTCGCATTCGTCTTACAGCGGGTGTATAAAACTACTCTCTCAAAAGCAAAGGAAATCCTCACTTATATACTAGAATATCGCGCAGTCGAATTGGTTGTTGCTGAGCGAGGATCATTGAAAGTTCATCTAAGACTTAACGTCAACCAGCATTCCTTAATAATCAGTAATAAAAACCACTCGCGTTACATTATCAAATTGCAAAGTCTCCAACACCACGACAGGTTTCTTGACTGTAGTGTACTTACTGGCAGCGTGCTTCAGATCATTCCACCACAAGCAACACTGAACCATAAAGTAAAGTTACCCTGTTTTACACAAAATACGAGAATAGCGGCTCAAAAGCACACTTCTAAGTGCCAAAAAATTACCTGAAGAGTTGAGCCAATTAGATCCCAGTCCCAGTTTCTAAAATCTCTTTCCATCATCACCTAATAAAAAGGGCAAGAGAACCTCCAAAGGTAAATATAATTCTCAAACTCATTAATAATTCATGAGCCCCAAACAAAAGAAATCACAACCGTGAAGGAAGGTTGGGTGTGTGATCTTAATTAGCATAAAATTTCGACAACTTTAAACTTAAATTTCTCTTAAAATACTGATTCCTTTGAGAAGCAATATCAAACACTCAAAAGAGTGTTTCATCAGATGTCCAAATACCTCGAATTCGGTTAAAAAAACTCGACCTTTGGCCTCGTTTTTCAACTCGCTTCTCGGTGTTTGGATACCTGATGAAACACTCTTCCTTGTGTTTGATATATTACATGAAAAAAGCATTTGGGTGTGGGGTGATTGTTTTATGAATAGACCATGTTAACGACATGCGCAGTTACCTGGCCTAAGAATGGAAGTGAGGCCATGTGTGACTGACAGCCACTTACTTATCCACTGGCTAAAATTATTTACTCTTTAAACAACTGGGCCTAGGTCAGTAACCAAAGAAATTTCACAATGTTGTTACACACATCTTTGGGCACCGTTACCTGTGTATCTCGCAGGGCAGTGAATATGGGGTCATCGATCTCCTGATTTAAAAAAGAAAACTGTCAGAACCAACCCTTGCATTTTCAACAAAATGCAGATAATGTGAACACACAGAATTAAATTCTCTGTCTCTATGAATGTCTCTAAAAAGACCACCTTACTTCTTTTACTATTGTCACAAAATGTTGTATTAAATTGACTTTCTCAAAGACTATTTTAATTACATGTATCTCAAATGCAGGAATACAAGGGTGTGACTGACAGCTGGCTTATGGTGAATTCCTCCAGCCAAAAGACCACAGATTGCTCGGGGCCCAGTTGTTGAAAACCCGATTAAGCTAACCCTGGGTTAGAGTGAACTTTGATTCCAGTTTATTTACCAATTCAAAAAGATTTTCCCGAAAGATTTTTGCTTGTCGCTTGTGACAGACTTGCACTTTTCTTCCGCTTTAGTCTAAAACCACTTTTTGAAAGCGTTTTCAGAGGGCGAAATTAAAACGTCAGTTACTTTTTAATCGAGGGTTAGCGTTAATCGGCTTTCGAACAAGCGGGCCCTGGACACAAAGTTTTGGGACATTTGAAAGGTTCACTATCCAAATGCACCACTAGGGTTTGTAAATACCGGTAAGGCTGCCCAGATAGCCTGCTGAGTATTTATTACCCCTGAACAACCTTATCTTTTGATTTCAAGAGTGGCCACTTGCGGAAGAGTCAACTGTCTGAATGAGTATCTAAAGAATGATGTAGCAATTAAAGGAGCTATGTCACGGTTAAATGGGTTTGAAAAGTTTAGCTAAACTTTTCAATTTTGTTGTTTGTAATCCGTGTCAATCTTCTCCATCCTTAACCATCCTTGTTCCTTTCTGGTTTATTATTATCTCTTTGGTGTTGTTCCACATTTGTAAAGCATTATTTTCAGGTTTCCTTCAATTTAAAGGTAAATTTGTCGATGATCAAAATACCTCAAAATATCGTGACAGAGCCCCTTTAACCATGGAATCACTTACTTTGTTTAGGCAGGCTGTGAGGCGATCTCTGTGAAGTTTGTCCGGTTTGACTTTTGGCTCCAGTGTGTGGGCCTTAGAACAAGAATTTAAAAGAACTGTTACAAACAACACGCTAGCACTACATGATCGAATGCAAAGAAGGTTAAAGGGGTCGTGTCAAGGCATTTCACTGCTCCTGGACAAAAAAATAACCTTGAATAAAAGAAATGCTCCTCAAATATAGTACAAAGAGGATTAAATAAACCATAATCTATTAATATTTTTATCCAATTTTTCCACTGTAGAAGGAAAAGTGAGTGCTGTACATCTAGAGGAGAACTTTAAAAACAACTTGGCCAGTGCAGCTGGGCATCATGAGTGTCTTTTCAAAATGAGCTTTTCAGGGTACAAACCTCATTTTTACACTAATTCACAAGGTGTAAGAAAGACATGTTCCACCTTAGATGCAATGAGGGTGAGATAAAGACTGCAAGGAACAAGGCCTCTTTTCTTCGTCTGATGAAGACGGTCCAAGCAGTTCACAGCTATGCTGGCACGACTGCAAAGGTTAAAACAATGCATCAACTGCCTCCACATCTCACTATAATAGATGGGACCTGCATGAATACCGTGCTAATTGAGGTGATGTTTGACAATGTTGCAAAGCTAAGATCGTGTTTTTAAATGGCATTTTCTCTCCCAGGCCGAGTTCTTTTGAAGGAGGGAAAGCACTAAACCTGGATTAGGTCTGATTTAAACGTATAGGTTGTCATGGTATATACTGTGGTTAAGCATGAACCCTGCTTTAAACAACTCAACCCATGATAAAA
>BLFK01000908.1:422180-430539 GCA_014634185.1 Astreopora myriophthalma
TCTTGGGATCAGAGAAAAATGAAGAATGTCACTGTCATCCTTGGCATAGGATGTACTGCAGTTGCATTAAACACACCTACAAAAATGGCCACATGAATGCAGTGCTATGCAAAATAACTAGATATGACTAAATGAAGCAGCTGTCTCATGGATTGAAGCTACATGTAAAACAGAAACAACTGCATCTGGTCGTCTTCGCTGAATCTTCTCATTTAAAATGTGTTATGTTCATTACAAAAGCCCTTTCCTGAAATGAGGAGAAATTGAGGCTTCAGGTTAAACCTGGATTGCATATTTACAGCCCTGGCCCCAGTTGTTCAAAAGCAGGATACTTTTAACCTGTGAGTAAGTCAATATCCAACAGTTTCAAAGGGAGGAAAGATTTCCAGATTACAACATGACACGTAACGTTACACTTGCAGTATAATATCTTAAAAGCTTGCTAATGACTTATCTACCAGATAAAGTATCCTAGCTTTGAACAACTGGGGCCTCATAAATGCGCTTTGTGACTAAACATCTCAACAGTGTACCTTCACTATGTACAGACAAAGGTAAGGTTTTATTAAATGATGTAAAACAGAAACAGAATTTTTTGCTTCACAGGAAATTATCTAACTACCATGTCTCTTAGTCCCCAACATGACTTCAACGATATGTGTAAACTTTGTTTGTACAGTTTCGTACCGACACTTAGAAGAGCAAGGTGAAAGTCAGCTGTCCACACAGGCTCCTTGAGCTCGAAAATCTCAAACAACACCTCCATGATTCCTTTCTACAACAGAATAAAATGCAAGCTTGGTGATTAGGTAAGCTCCTGTTGATTCATCTCTTCAAACTGGATAAAAATCCTCTTCAGAACAGACTAGAATTTGTTCGAAGTAATTTGATAAGAGTTTTCATTGCTGTATATTTGCAGACTTAACCTTAACCAAAACCTTAGCAGACCTCAGGCTCCAGTTGTTCAAAGGGTGGATAGCCCTATCCACTCGATAACTCAATTGGTTTTGCTAGCACTTATCCGCTGGATAGTGATTTATCCAGCGGATAGCGTTATCCACCTTTTGAACAACCTGAACCGAGGTCTGGTCAGTGGTCAAGTGGCTTTATTTGGCTTCGTCACAGCTAAGACTTCAAGTTCTCAAGTGGTTTTCTAGTGGTTGTTTCTTAAACACAGTCTTGATAGTCTGTCTTAGGCATTCCCCACCCTACTCCACCCTCTATTTCTTCCACCCACTAATTCAATCAGATACCACCCAGCTGTTTACAACCTCTAATCTCATTGGATCTGGTTAGGATGCAGCTGTATTGCTTTTAAGGTTAGGGTTCATTGTTTCTGTTGACTGTTTGAATGGTTCTATTGTTTTGTGAGCCAGTCGCATGGGCTGTTGAAATAGCTGCGTACTGACCCAATTCAATAACTGTGACAGGTGCTTGGGATTGGGGATCATGGCTGGGAGGTGAGGTTTTGCCATCCATGGGGGATGAAATCTACCAAGACCACAGCTGGCCACAATGGTTGTCCCTGAGAACCCCAAGCACTCATTTTCCAATAAGCGAGGGAGTTGGTTTACATGACATGAACAGCAAATACATCACCAACTTGTCAAAACTTACTCTAACATCAGGGTTTGGTAGACAAAAGACACCCAATAATGACTGCACACCTTTACCATTTGGACGACACAAGCTGATAATACCTGGATTCACCCAAGAAAAAAACAATTCTTAGAGTTAAAAGCTGTTCAATATGAAAATAATCTCTTTTTCTTAAAGGGGAAAATCCTTCTAAGAGCAACACTGGGCTACAAGGCATTTTCAGGGCAGGTCTTGTCATAGACTGTTTTGACCCATGAACATTAGTTCGGGTGCCTGCTTTCTAGCTACACGCATGCTAGCCACACGAAGAACCTGGTGAAATCTTATGCTTAGGGAAGCATCGCTTGAAAAGGGGTCTCATTTTAGAGGGTTAGTTGTACGTACACTTTTTCCTTTGGCTGAATAAAGTTGTTGTTGTTGTTGTTGTTTTATTATTTGTGTGAAAGAGGCAAGCTCTTGTCAATGAAAGTACATTGTGTGTCCAGGGAGGCATAGCAAAACAGTGGGCTTTTCTGCCTTCTTTATGGAGAGAAAGGGAAATCACAACAGACTGGTAATACCTCTTACTAACCGAGTTCGAGAGCCATATTGCAAGTTACAGCCCACATTTTTTCCGTTCAATTAATGGCCCAAGTGTAAAGCACAAGGGCCATGAATTAAACTTTTAAAAACAAGGAGCCATAACTTTCAGTATGGCCTGAGAAAACGAGTTTGGCAAGACATCTATTATTTCTCTTTGTAATGAAATGAACGGCAAAGCACACTCTGGAATTTAGCGGGTCGTTAAATTGGCCAATCATAGTGCAAGTACTATCTGAGAGATATAATACAGGTGTTGGCCTACTACCTGCCCAAGATCGGAAAATTGTCACTATGGCCATCTTGCTTGCTGTTATTCTGCTGGCCCTGTCTTCCCTATAACAAATTCAAACAAATTCAAACAAATTAATTGGCAATGAAAATAATTATTACATTAAAGAGCATTTGACAGAAATCAAACAATTAAAAAAAAAATGGTGATAAATAAATTTAATATACTAATAAATTTAATATACCCCTCAATGTTAGCGACAAACGTGACTTCAACAGCAACAATTACTTGCGGATACAAAATCATGTTTAAGAGATACTGAAAGCAACAGCCAAATTCGTCAATTTACATCAAAGACTGTTTAACGCTCGTCCACTGAATTTTTGAAGAGCGGCTCACTATAAGAACAACACTTGACTACAATTTACCAATGATAAGAAAGAAACCACAACAAGTGCATGGAAAAACAACTCAATAAGAAATCAATGTCTTTTATCTGCTCTGTTCTTATTTGCATTTCACACTGTAATAAAATTATGCTCATGCTGTATTCATCTGTTATTTGCAAAGAAACATTTTGTTTCACCTATCTTTTACCTTAAATGTGTTTCTGGTGTATCTGGATTATGTCTGTAGTGGAGATCTGTAAATGGAGCTAAAATGGCCTGAACAAGAAACAAGAACACAAGAAATAATTAACAAAAAGATAAGGTGGTTGATTATACAAAATGTAACTCTCTAGTGTGTAGATGGTTCAAATTATTAATATGTTGGTTGGTGGTAACATTTGACCCCTTGGGTCAGTGAATTTCTAAGAAGGACTCCACGTTGTTGGTAAAATGGATTGTTGTTTCCGCATTAAGCTGAGCAGAAGTTATTATCAAGTTCAAGTCATAATGTCAGTGCCAGCATACAGGTTTATAGAGTGGTATAAAAAGATCACAAGCATTAAAACATTAATGGTAATGGTAATAGATTTATATACCATACATATCCCATACACTTCAATTCCCTCCATGGGGTCTGGGTTGAGATCGGACGTCAGCTTTTGAAGGTGCCTCTGGCAGCCACTATCGGTCCATAATTATGTGATCTCACCC
Source organism: Astreopora myriophthalma (assembly GCA_014634185.1). Lineage (NCBI taxonomy): Eukaryota > Metazoa > Cnidaria > Anthozoa > Scleractinia > Acroporidae > Astreopora > Astreopora myriophthalma. Next base: position 425,691 of record BLFK01000908.1, read on the forward strand.
ATCCACCCAACCCAACCCACACATGAATGTGAAAGGAGGACAGATGAAATTACATTCACAAAGGCCAGACCTCAACACTGGGATCTACATCCCCTACTCTCTGCGAACAGTGTGTGGGTTCCTTAATGTCCCACGAAGTTATTACGAACAAAGGTTATGAGACAGGACCTATGGTTTATCGTCCTTACCCAAGAAGACCAGACAGTCCAACCATTTACAGATGCCACTGCAAAGGCAGCACTTTCTCCTCAGTTATTTAAAGACCCTGAGTGATGGTCTGGCCGAGGTTCAAACCTACGACCTCCTGCACAATAGTCCTGTGCTCTACCAACTGAGCGAACCGGTCAGCGGTTACAGAACACAGTAACAAGTCCCTTGTTTACCTCTAATCCCACATCTGAGCGGACATATGGCCTTGATTCTGGACTGTTTAGCAGATATAGTAAAGTGGCCATCAAAGATTCATTAAACCTCTGCATCTGTTGAAAATCAACCATTTAAATGCAGGAGGCTGTGAATTAGAGCCTTCTGTTTGTCAAGTGTTGTGGGAATGCTAACACTAGATGGTACATTATAACTACAATACAGACAAAGAGCTTGCAACTTATGACAAAGACTACAAAAATCCAGCTTTGGCTGACAGATTGTCATTTTTCAGTAACTAGAGAACTAGAGTACTAGACAGACACTTAACCAAAAAGATGAGTTAAAAAGAGTCTTGTTTTGTGAAAGCATGGCTCCTGGTACTCATAGCTGTGTGTGAAATAAGACAACATTCAAGTTGGAGCTCTCCCTTCCCTCGCCTCGGAAAATAAGTCTCTGATACTGAACAATAGACTAATGCCCAATTCAAATCCTTTGGGAGTAAAACGTTTTGTTCCAAGTATTACCATATCATTTAAATGTGAATGCTACATTATAACGCAAATATAGTAGACAAAGAATCTTAACCAAGGGAGATTTGAATTGGGTACAACATTGAGTTAGCCGATTAGGTCTATTTCTATAGGTGTCTGACCAGTGAAAATTTCATTAAACAAACAATGCAATTGCAGCAAAAAAAGTGACCAGTACTAGTTTTAATTAATTCACATTCTTTCATGCATGTAGAGTACCTTATAATTGTCCAGGCTTCAAAATAGCAGCCGGCTGCCGGCGACAGCTGGCAGTTTGGTCACACTTGCCGGCGATTTTTCACGGAAGCAATAGAAAATGACATCTATTGATCGGCGAAATCAACGTCACTTGGAAAAAAAAAGCCTACAAATTCAGGCTAAAAGCTCTGATTTTATTTTGAACCCTGTTGTCAGAAGTCAATAATTGCTATTCTTGGTTTGTGATTGGATAGTACTAGTGTGTGCACATGAAAGAACGCAAATTAATTAAAAGTGGTCACTTCTTTGGGATCCTTGCTGTCAATCTGTCAATTAAGCCACTGCATCAGTAAGCTGAAATGTCTGTCATCAGCTCTGAAAAGCTAAAAATACCTGTGAATCCAATACATTTCTTATGATGGTGTTTATCCCACCACAGTATGATGCAGTTGTTATGTTCTTTATGGCTGCAAAAGAAAAGAGGAAAGTCAGATAATGTAGTTTGAACACCAGAATTCCAACTAATGCAGAGCAGTCATTTAGCGCACAAAACCAGGGATATAACACCGTAACCGCCCATCCAACACTTCACCCTTCCTAGTATGAGAAGCAACAATACATTTTTTTTAAAAATGCAATTGAATTTCACTATCAACTTGAAAAGTTACATGGAAATAGAGCCCTGAATTAATGCGTAAACCAAATTACAAATCCCATGTGCAACTTGATGATTGAAATGTTAGAGACAGGCAAAACTGCAGAATGTTTTAGGAAGTAAAACTACAGTACCGGTACTTATTTGGGAGAGCAGGGATTGTGCAGTGGTGAGAGCACTTGATGCCCACCAATGTGGCCCAGGTTCAAACCCTGGATGATGCCACATGTGGGCTAAGTTTGTTGCTGGTTCTCTGCTATCAGGGTTTTTGTTATGAAATGAAGCAGCAGGAGAATAGTATAAAGTAATGGGAAAATCTGGGAGATGTTGACTTGTAGTGTGCTATGGGCTATCTAAATTACAGTAGCTGGACAATTCCACTTAGCAACCAGAGAATCCTCAGGGCTCTGAGGAGGGTACTCAGGGCTACTCTGTTCCAAGAGGTTTTCGTCCAGGTACTCCCGTTTTCCATTCCCCTCAAAAACCAACATTTTTAAAATCCAATTCGATCAGGACAGTGTCACCAAGCACTTGCAAGCACTAAGAGAGCTCCAACTTTATCAGTTGTCTAAACTGTTAAGTATCACCCTCTCTAAATACTATTAGATAGATAGATATAGATATAGATATAGATATACATATACATACATGTGTATAAAGTCTATTCATTACTTCAGTAAAATTTCAGTGACTAGGCATTACCAAGTTCACAAAGAGTAGCAACACAAGCCCTCCGTAGTCTGTCTGCATCATCGCCTTCATCATTTCCAACTGACACCAGAGTAGCAGCTATTGACATTGGACACAACTGTGGGCTAACAGCAATAACCTAGTAACAATAACATGCACAGATGGGTTTCGCAAACCAGTTGTATTGAGGATTACTGGTAAATATCAAGCCATCAATGTTTCCTTCTACTGCTTTATGTTGCCCATCTGAACAGAATGTGATACCTGTGTTTATAAAAGAGAATTTTCACAGACCTTTCTTATGAACCTCAATGCTTGGACACGCTCCACCTCAAATGCATGTATCATATCCAGTGATCTAAAACATGCAACACACTACAAGTTTTACATCCATCAAAATGTTGGGCCAATCTAAAATCCAATTGAAGGGCTCCGAGAAAAAAAGCCCCAAGTGACCTTTTTGATCATGTTTGGTCATTAATTTATTTGCAAAAAATGCACTGAAATTTTGAGCAACGGCCAGCCACTAAGTTATGGTGAGCATTGTCACTGGTTTATTCTTACTTTTCTGTTTGCAATTCCAACAATGTGGTTTCCAATAGACCGTAAGCAACAGAGTCAGAAGTGGAATCGGTAAGAAAATGGAACCGTACTGATCCTTTTGACTCCGATTCCATCAAGCTTGCAACTGTGATAATTTTACCACTATGTTGTTTGTTTTTCACTTGGTCATGAGGGCTCTTACGACTCTGACTCCTACACTAGTGAAAACCAGCCTTTACCCTTGTACTGGCAGGAAGTGTCTTTTTTTTTTTCAAAAAAAGTAGCCTTCCCAGCATAGGATGCAGCTCCATAGTCTGTGAGTAAAGCATATTACAAGCAACAGCACTAATTGAAAAGGATAGGAAATTGAACTCAAATACTAATCCTTAACTACAGTACCTGACAACAAAAATGTCAATCCTGAAGTCCAGCATTTTTGACAAAGTTTTCTCATCAGAAAACAAATGACGAAAGGCCCGTAATCCTGCAGCCCTCACCTCCTTTGCAGTAGACACAAGGGCAAGCATTACACTACAATTGAAATGAGAACAATAATACAATGAGAATAAATAGAAAGTGTGTATGGAGTGCCTACGTGGAATTAAATGAAGGAACGATCATAGCAGGTACAAAAAAGAAAGCCTGCAAAATATCAGGCTTTCTCTTTGTAGCTAGGAACATGACTGTAATGATCAAGCATGTTCTTGCATACCATTTAATGATGTCTTCCAGTGAGTATCCAAATTTAGCTGTTTCACCCACACTTTGAATTAACTGTTGATCAAATTACTGGAATTAGATCAATGTAGATATGGCTGTAAGCATTTAGGATAAAAATGAGTGAAAGAAGTTTCACAAGGTTTCAATATCGCCATGACATCTTTTTAAAGTGACAGAGTAAGATGTAATCCTGACTAATATGTATATATGGTGCGAGGTGATAGACACACACATATTAAGTATGACACTGAATATGTTATTTCTATCACCACACACCATATAAATTAATCAGGATTATATCTAACTCTGTCACTTAAACATGATGTCATAGTGACATCAAAACATTGTAAAACTTCTTTCTTTTTATCCTAAAGCCTTTAATGCCCAAGAGTGCCACTCATGCTGTATAAATCTTTCTCTAGTATTTTTTTTGTGTTTATTTCTAAATGCTTAATTCAAACTCTATCTCAACACTTTCTCCTCTTGTATGAGCATTTCACAATACCTTTGTGAAGTTGTTGACATATCCCATTCGTTTAGATGTTGACATTTCCTTGCTGGTGATTTGACTCAAAAGATCCTTCATGTTATCAGCAGGATCTGGGTACAAAACATGCACATGCTCATTAATTAAATTACTTCATAAAGAGACAAGTAAAATAATTTTTAAATTATTGGATAAAGTTGAACATGATAGCAAGAAATGCCAAGGTCGGGGTTTCTGTTATCTACCAAAGCAGAGGCAAATAATACAATAATTTTCCAGGTCCTAAGTTCACTACCATTTTAAAACTGATTTCAAAACTGCTTTATTATACATGAATGATCACTAGAAGTGTTCATAAAGACAAGAGTGCATACAGTTGTACAAAAAACTAACCACTCAACCGCAAATCAACTTGTATACAAAATCATTATCTGCTCTGCCTTCAGTTCAGCTGTAGACACTACAAACTTCAGCCTTGAGAATTTCATTATCTAACACTAGTGGCATTTTGACATCTTTAAAGTACAAAGTCAAGAGCGTGCATGAGAAACACAACACCCCTATCAAATTGAGGGTGCTTTTAATTGGGAAATCTGGATTTAGCTCTTAAAATCCAAACCATCAGAATTTCCAATCATACATGGGTTGGGGGGGGGGGGG
>BLFK01000908.1:430544-443292 GCA_014634185.1 Astreopora myriophthalma
GGGGGGGGGGGGGAGAGAGAAGGGATGAGTGTCAGAATTGTAATATTGTCATTGCTTTACTGATTGACTGCAAATGTACCTTAAACCGTCAGAACATGATAAGTATTAACCAAGTGAACTTAACACAAACGTTGATCAATGAAAACTCTTTGGGAGTAAACTAATCGACCATAAACAAACGTACAGTATCCCGGCAAAAACAGAGCCTCATAACGTTAACACTGACAAATTTCTGATTAAACGCAATTGAAAAGATTTGAAAAACAGGCTTTGCCAAACATGCATTAACTAAGCATGGATCTGAGCAGAAGTTAAGTCTTAAGCTCAATATTTACCTCGACTAAGATCAAGTGGACTTGCTTCGTCGAAATTGTCGTATCTCCCCCCTGAGAGAAACGCAAAGCAAATTAGCCTTTACTGTAAATGCATGGTTTAGACTACAATCTGACGAACATTACCGGCGCCGGAAAAATTCCGCCTCATGTCGAAACTGGGAGAGAAAACACTGCACCACACTGCTACTTTAACCCAAGTTTTTACACTAATCGTTGTTTTGAAGAAACGCGCATGACTAGTTTAACACAGGTAACCCAAGCTTTAATGAAGATTTCAGTGGAAGAGTCCCCTACCCCTCCCCCCTCAGGCTGTAAGTAAGTCATGTAGGGGAATATCACGCATTGTCTACATCCATCCAACTGATTAGTCTTTCTGTTTCAGAAAAGTGCATTTGAATAACTCCCCGACTTTTTCAATTAAACTGTTTCAACACTGATCCCGTCAAACTGTTCATAGATTTTAGCTCATATTTTTTCCACTTGATAAAGAAACCATTCTTAACACTTTGGCGAACTTGAAAGTCCGCTCAGGCAATTTTTTTTCCTGCGCGGGAACAAAACGGGCAGTCCCGAGATGGAAAGATGGGCCAAAGAGGAAAAAACATTAAAGAACAGCCTACACCTAACACGAGCTAACAAAACAAAGAAAAAGTTCCACAGGTTTTTACACCGAGAGTACATTCGACTTTTTGACGGCTGACGGTTAAATAGCCCTCATGTTCATGAAGGCCGCCATCTTGAATACGGAGACAGAAAGACCCTGGGAACAAGGACAGCTGGGACAGCTATGGGGTTACAGGGGAGGGTGTGGGGAGAAACGCGTCAAATCGCGGCCGCACCATCGGTTATTAGCAAATGCCCATGCGCCAAGTCCGTTTACTACAAATGAGTACAACAAAATATCCTTACCATATGGAAGACACGACAACTACAGTTGCAAATATATACCGATCCAAATCATAGTATAAGGCAGAAAGGAGTTGCGCCGCAAGTACGTAAGGGATCTGTCACATATGGTCTAGGGGCCGACATTTCTCTCCCTCACTGCCTATCGGGGATAGGTATCTGAAAGCGGCAAGTATAAGCGATCCGCGGGCCGAAATCTCGGGGATACTCGTGATGGTACGTCGCTCAGGCTTAAATGTCCAGAGGTACCGCTACCGCTTCTGTATGTTTTTCATTAGGTATTTGCTATGCGCATGCGCAAATGCCTTTGTGATCAAATACGTACCATCTAGAAGACACGGTGTCTACGGTTTAAATTTCAAACAGAATTATCATTTTGCTACTGAGCATGGCAAGTTGAACAAGGGAATCTTGGAAAAAAAAAACGTAACCCTCTCCCGTGCGTGCACTTGGTCTTCGCGCGTTACTCCCAATGCCTGCTACTCGTACGTTGGCGAGGGCGAGGGAAACTTTGAGGACATGACGCCATGTAGCGACAGAGAACTTTCAATTGCAATGGCGTATTACTGGTTATTTACACGTCTTATCAGCCTTTGACCCTTTATTTCAAAGCATTGTACAATTGTATCGTATTTGAATTGCCTAACTTTGTAAGTTGCTAAAACTTTGAGCCAAACAGTTCGAATCACTTCTCACGCAACTAGTTAGCAAGCTACGACTACCCAGCTTATTATCCAGTTGGTAATGTAAGCGGAGCGTCAAGCAACATGGCGGCGGTGCCACGCAAGAATTGCGGGTGACAAAGATTGTATATTTTCTGCATTAGTTACATTCTAATCAGAGGACTCAGGTTGCCTCAAATGATCTGAATAATATCTCAAACAGTTTTTATGCTGGTAAAACTACATCCACACCGCAACTATCTTCAACACTACTGAAAGCAAAGAACAAGACAACTGAGATATCTGCCTCGATGAAATTGGCCAAACTGTCCGGGACTGGTGCAATATTGCTCTTTGGCTTCTCTACTCTTGCTATCGGGTGACATTTGCCCTAATCCAGGATGGGCTTATTCAGTACTGAACTCTCGTGGCCTCGAAATTGCTCATCCGAAGTTTGCCCAAACACCTCGATGAATTTAAAATCCTCATGGCGGATAATCCGTTTGACGTGACGTGTCTCAGCGAAACCTGGCTAAATCCCACCTGGTCTGATAATGAGCTCCACATTGATGGTTATAAGATCATAAGAAGAGATCGTGACGACTCGCAAAGAGGAGGCGGCACTGCCATATATTACAGCACGAAATTCATGGCTAGGCAAAGATTTGATCTTTCTATTCCAGACATTGAAACTGTTTCGCCGGAGCTAACTCTCCCGAATCGCAAGAAAAGCCTCATATGCTCGCTTTATAAACCACCTAACGCTGATTTTGATGCGTTTAAAGCAAGTTGGATAATGTTCTGGATCAATCATCCAGTGAAGGAGTCAAGACACTTATACTCGGTGACTTTAATTGCGATATGCTTCATATAAGATTGCCAAGAATATTACAGCACGAAATTCATGGCTAGGCAAAGATTTGATCTTTCTATTCCAGACATTGAAACTGTTTCGCCGGAGCTAACTCTCCCGAATCGCAAGAAAAGCCTCATATGCTCGCTTTATAAACCACCTAACGCTGATTTTGATGCGTTTAAAGCAAGTTGGATAATGTTCTGGATCAATCATCCAGTGAAGGAGTCAAGACACTTATACTCGGTGACTTTAATTGCGATATGCTTCATATAAGATTGCCAAGAATATTACAGCACGAAATTCATGGCTAGGCAAAGATTTGATCTTTCTATTCCAGACATTGAAACTGTTTCGCCGGAGCTAACTCTCCCGAATCGCAAGAAAAGCCTCATATGCTCGCTTTATAAACCACCTAACGCTGATTTTGATGCGTTTAAAGCAAGTTGGATAATGTTCTGGATCAATCAGCCAGTGAAGGAGTCAAGACACTTATACTCGGTGACTTTAATTACGATATGCTTCCTAAAAGATTGCCAAGAATCTCTAAAGAACTCATGCAACTACTAAATATGTACCAATTCGATCAACTCATTAAGGAACCGACGCACATTTCCGAACATTCTTCTACGGCAATTGATCTGGCATTTACAAATGACGCTGAAAAAATCATCAAGTCAGGTGTGCTGCAGTGCTCGATTAGCGATCATTCGCTGATATTTCTGACAAGACGAGCGAAAAAACTACGTAGCCCCGGCAAAAATATTCAATACCGAAATTTTAAACGCTACTCAAGTGAAAACTTTGCTGCTGATTTACATGAGGCCTCCTGGGAGAAAGTTGACACCAGTTTGGCTGTTGACGAAGCATGGACTGCATTTGCTGATATGATAAACACGCACCTCTTGCCACAAAGAGAGTGCGCGCTGAAAGCCTACCATGGCTAACGTGTGAGATAAGGGAACTGATGCGGAAACGCGATTTCCACCATAAGCGGGCGCAGAAGCATAAGACAACTGAAGAATGGGTTAAATACAAATCGCTGCGAAATAAAACAACTCGCCTCATTAGAAATGCTAAACAAGATTACTCCAACTTGATTGAAGAAAATAAGAAAGACTCGTCAAACTGTGGAAAACGTTGAAATCCGTCATTGCTATCAAATCTAAGATGTCAACCATTGAGTCACTTGAGACTGACAGCGGTGTTATTCAGGATGCCAAGATGATCTCGCAGAGCTTTGCTAAGTACTTTTCTACTGCAATTGCAAAACTGAGACAGCGTATGACTTCTGTATTATCGGCCCCAAGACCATCTGCAAACCGATCCTCAAACAACTTCAAGCTTTCTCAAGTTAGTGAATCCTTTGTAGCTAAAGAACTTAAGAAACTGGAAAGCAACAAATCTACTTGATTATATAATATCCCAGCACGACTTCTCAAGGACGGTGCCGACGTACGTGCCACACCCTTAGTAATACTTATGAATAGATCGATAAATGAGGGGTCTATTCCCGCAAGCTGGAAACATGCCATCGTAACTCCAGTGTTCAAGTCTGGTTCAAAATCTGATACCTCCAATTATCGCCCGATCTCAGTTCTGCCAGTTTTTGCAAAGATTCTAGAAAAAGCAGTAATGGTATGTAATTTCTTACTAAAGCACAAGCTCCTATCTTCTTATCAATCCGGTTTCCGTCCACTACATTCTACTGCTACCAGCCTAATCGATATTACAAACACTATTCTGTACAACATCGACAAAGGAAAACTTGCAGGCTAGCATTTTTGGACCTATCTAAGGCCTTTGATACCCTCGACCACGAATTACTACTTACGAAATTGGCAGATTTTGGACTAAGTAAGTCTTCAGTGAATTGGTTCAAAGCGTATCTTACTAATAGAACCCAAAGTGTTAACGTTAATGGCATTCAATCTGACGCTGAACCCATATTATATGGTGTGCCCCAGGGGTCTGTCTTGGGACCTCTATTGTTCATAATGTACATTAACGACCTACCGTCAGTAACAAAGTACTGAAAAGTTCACTTTTACGCTAACGACACCTTGTTGTTTTTTGAAAGCAGTTCTGTGCAAGCTATTGAGGCTGCTCTGCCCCAAGACCTTGACCACGTTCTCGGATGGTTGAACCAAAACTATCTCATGTTAAATCACTCAAAGACCAAAGTTATGCTTATGGGAACCCACCAAAAACTGAGCTCAGTTCAGTCATTCACAGTTAGTGTTAATGACATAGATCTTGAACGGGTATACAAATTTAAATATCTGGGCATGATTCTGGATCCATGCTTAACATGGAACGAACACATTGAACATATCGGAAATAAAATCTCGTCCCGCCTTGGAATGCTACGTAGAGCCCGAAAAGTTATCCCTAAAGAAGCTTGCATTACTTTGTTTAATACAATGGTTCTACATTTACTCGATTACTGTTGCATTTTGTGGGATGGTTGCGGCCAGGGAAACAAGAACTACCTAGACCGTCTCCTCAAGCGAGCTGCGGGAATAATTGCGGGTCGTAAGGCTACCGATACCGATATACAGCAAACATTGAAGTGGCCATCCCTTCAATGCCGCAGAGATCACCAAAAGTGCATACAGGTCTACAAGTGTATCAATGGCTTGGCTCCAGCATATCTACTTGACGACTTCCACTCCTCGGAGCAGATCCATAACTACGACACTAGGAACAAAGACCTTATCCGCCTGCCTCTTGCCAAGACTACCAAATTTCAAACATCTTTTAAGTACAATGCCGCCAAATTCTGGAACACTCTTCCTCGTAACTTACGCCATGATCAGTCTCTCACTAGTTTTAAACTGAGAGTCAAGAAACATCTAAAGCATCTTAGTTAATTTATCACCTTCATGAGTTCTTCGAATTGAGTTTTTGCTTTCATTTGTATATTTTTCTATTTTTTTGTTTGTTCATATTATTTTGTGCAGATCTCCATTTAAACCAGCTATGCTGAACTGGAATTTCTGTATAAATAATGTAAATAAATAAATAAATAAATAAATAAATATAAATAAAGAGCCCTCAAAGATGGCGCGTGCTCAACAAACAAGGACATTGGCATTTCGGATCACCTTCCAACAATGGCGGCCCAACGCTATAAACGTCAGGCTTCCCTGAGCAAAAATCCAGCAACAGTCTTCTTACAGGGACATGAAACGCTTTGATGTGCAGGAATTTGTAAAGCGAGTTGAGAGATGCTCCATGGAATACAGCCTTTGTTTTCGAAGATACTAACGATATTATTAAAAATAGAAGAGTAACCAGGTTTTGGAGAAATATGCATGTAAAAAAAAGCGTTCTCTGGTTAATTTTTTTTGTAAATGTGTAAATGATGTAATTGCGCGAGATGGAAATATATACAAAATGGAAGTGTGAAAAAATTGTAAAAACGATAAAAGGGAAAAATGCGCTAATCTAAAAGAATAGAGTATTGTTTCAGCAAAGGCTTGGAGTTATTGTCGGCTTCATTAGTGTTAGCGGTGTGCCAAGATTCCAAAGTTTTTCGGATTCGGAAGTTTCCCTTTTCAATTACTCTGGCATTGTTGAAATCAATAGAGTGATTGTTATGCCAAGCGTGGGCTGCAATATTAGAGCCAGGTTGACATAGTTTTACATTACGAACGTGTTCCTCTTTCCTCGTTGAAAAACACCTTCCAGTCTCACCAATGTAGCTCCAGGAACAATCAGCGCAAGGGATTTTATGCACCACATTGGTCTGAAGTTCAATAGGAGGCCTAAACTTGGGGGATGGGAATTCTTGTTGTGAAGTCTTGTGAGGTCTAGTAACAACGTTAATTCCATTCTTTCGGAGAAGACGTGTGAGGGGTTCTGTGACACTACAAATATAAGGAAGGCAGGCCATAGCGGTGGGTTTATTTTCAATCATCCCCCAAGTTTAGGCCTCCTATTGAACTTCAGACCAATGTGGTGTATAAAATCCCTTGCCCCGATTGTTCCTGGTGCTACATTGGTGAGACTAGAAGGTGTTTTTCAACGAGGAAAAAGGAACACATTCGTAATGTAACACTAATGAAGCCGACGATAACTCCAAGCCTTTGCCAAAACAATACTCTATTCTTTTAGATTAGCGCATTTTTCCCTTTTATCGTTTTTATAATTTTTTACACAAGGGTATGCTAGGGTTTACAAGGGTATACTAAGGCTTACAAGGATATATTAGGGTTTACAAGGGAATGCTAGGGTTTACAAGGGTATACATACATACATACATACTTTATTGCAACTCCCTAAAAAGGGTTTTTCAGTTACAAGTTATACAGGGGTATACAAGGGTATGCTAGGGTTTGCGGGGGTATACTAGCGTTTACAAGGGTAGACAGGGGTATAAAAGGGTTTATTAAATTCTCAACCTCGGATAATGCAATTCTAGCTTTCTCATTGGTTCACTGGATCTCGGTTATCAGCCATTATACCTGTGTTTGACCTTATATGGAAATGAATGCAGCAAATGTCGCTCAGCATAAAATTGTTCGCGGGAAGCCAAGTTTCGTCGAGAAATGAGAAATTACCAATGACAAAGCTAGAATTGCATTATCCGAAGGTGGAGAATTTAATAAAACAATTATTCCATGCGCGCTTGTTGGATATGAGACTGCTTATAGCCAACTCCGCGCTACGCGCGTCGTAGGCTATTTACCATCTCATATCCAACGCGCGCTCGTGGAATAATTGTTAAATATACGGTAGACGTATTTAAAATATAAATACACTATAATAGGGGATACATGAAGTACCTACGGCCTTCGATTGGTAGCATCCGCTGGTTACAATGCTGCTGTCCATTCCACAGGTTCACCAACAAATTAAAAAGCTTTAAAATTTAATTTAATTTAAAGATTTAAGACAGACATATCATGGCATGCTTGAAGGAGCTACAGGGTAAATATGCACTGGTTCCTGCCGATAAAGCTGGCAATAACATCATTTTCGTTTGACGTGGCATTATGTTCTCAAAATTTCCCTCGCCCTCTCCCTCGCCCTTGCCAACGAGTAGCAGGCATTGGGAGTAACGCGCGAAGACTAAGTGCGCGCACGGGAGGGGAAAACGGTTATTTTCCAAGATTCCCTTGTTCAACTTGCCATGCTCAGTAGCAACGTGATAATTCTGTTTGAAATTTAAACCGTAGACACCGTGTCTTCTAGATGGTACGTATTGGATCACAAAGGCATTTGCGCATGCGCATAGCAAATACCTAATGAAAAACATACAGAAGCGGTAGCGGTACCTCTGGACATTTAAGCCGGAGCGACGTACCATCACGAGTATCCCCGAGATTTCGGCCCGCGGATCGCTTATACTTGCCGCTTTCAGATACCTATCCCCGATAGGCAGTGAGGGAGAGAAATGTCGGCCCCTAGACCATATGTGACAGATCCCTTACGTACTTGCGGCGCAACTCCTTTCTGCTTTATACTGTGATTTGGATCGGTATATATTTGCGACTGTAGTTGTCGTGTCTTCCATATGGTAAGGATATTTTGTCGTACTCATTTGTAGTAAACGGACTTGGCGCATGGGCATTTGCTAATAACCGATGGTGCGGCCGCGATTTGAGGCGTTTCTCCCCACACCCTCTCCTGTAACCCCATACCTGCCCCAGCTGTCCTCGTTCCCAGGGTCTTTCGGTCTCGGTATTCATTTATAATTTGTTGGTGAACTGTGGAATGGGCAGCAGCATTGGACCAGCGGATGCTACCAATCGACGACATACAAACACGAGATGTAAACACAATACAAAATCAAGAAAGAGGTGATAGCATTGCCGGTGAGATTTCCCGTTATCATGGATCCTGTGGAAGAAAACATCTTCATCGGAGAGCATATGAAGTTAACGTTCAACATTATGAACGATTTGCGTAAAAGAAAACAACTGTGCGATGTGGTTCTCTGTGTTGAACAGGTGGAGATCTACGCTCATAAGATCGTTCTCGCATCGTTTAGTCCCTATTTTTATGCCATGTTTACAAACGACTTGATGGAAAGCCGTCAAAACTGCGTAACATTGAAATCCATGGATTCAAGAAGCGTGGAACTTTTAATCGAGTTTGCTTACACGGCGCAAATTCGAATTACAGAGGAAAACGTACAGCACTTGCTTCCTGTTGCCTGTATTTTACAGATCACGCCTGTCAAAAAGGCGTGTTGTGACTTTTTGCAATCGCAACTTGATCCTACGAACTGTATTGGTATCAAAGATTTCACGGAGATTTACGGCTGTGTTGATGTAGCGAAAGCGGCGGAAAAGTTCATTTTTCGACACTTTTTGGAAGTATCAGCAAGCGAGGAGTTTGAAGACTTGACCAAGGAGCAGTTAATCAATTTAATTAGCCGCGATGAACTATACGTTAAGTCAGAGGATGAGGTGGGGCACTTTTGGGGTGCGATAAAAATATTACGATAAAACTTGCTTGACTGAGCACCAGGGTAGATGGGCCCCTTGACACATATGTGCACTGCTGATGTTTACAGGGCATAGTGGAGAGGGAGGGGTAAGGAGAGGGGAGATTCCAACATAAGTGCAGAGCATTTACAGCAAGTGAAAAATAAACAAAGGCTGTCAAATAGGCCATTTCTGTGTTCACTCCAGCCGCTTTTTCAAAGCAAGTCTGAGTGCAAAGTCTTTCTTTTAAGAATAAGTTTTTATTCATATGAACAGAACTTTTGCACTTAGATTTGCTTTTAATTTGAAAAAAGGCTAACGTGAATTTGGAAAAGGCCTATCAATCTACCATACTATTTCCTTTGTCCTCCATGATCTTGAACATGAGCAATGCACTTTACTGGCACATCAATGTCGAACCCACCCTACCACAGGCATATAAAAAGTCAAATGGTCCTTACCCTTGGAAGAGCAAGGTTAGTAAAAAGTCCTACCCATGGGACAATAATGGGAGTCAAATCTCTGCTCTATGTCCCACTGCCCCCACCAGCTTTATATTGATGGGTGCATGACATTAAAAAAAGGCATTGACATTCTCTGTCACATGAGATTCACACTGTTGCATTGCAAGAAGAAAGACACTAGAAACATGTTCTTATTGCACTTAAGATCCAGCAATGCTTTTTTGCTTTTTTGTCAAATTATGGAAGGCCAAAAATGAAGAAGTTGCAAAGGTAGAGAGAACATCAAAAGATATTGCAGCTACAAATACAAAGAACTGATAACCCCTACCGTCCTCCCGTTCAACCGAGTTATCTCAAACCATTTATCAAAATGATTATTATTGCTGAGAGTCACACTCCTTAGCTTATGAAATCCCAGCAGGAACAAAACACAGGTCATTGTTTTACCAATACTGAAACAATCCTAAACTTTTGTTACAGCTAACATTATAAATAATTAAGTAAGGCTTAAGGTTAGCATTTGTAAACAGTTGGGGTTGTTCCTCTATTAGTAAAACAACTACCTATGACGTGTGACCTGTGACCTGTGTTTAGTATGCCTGTATGAAATCCCACTTTACCTTAATTATATAATCATACCATTCAAAACTTGGCTTTTGACTTTTCCTTATCCCTTGTAATTATTTCCAATCCAAGACCATCAATCAACTTTTTCTTTGCATGTAGGTTCTGGCAGCTCTGTTAAAGTGGGTGACACATGATCTAAAGAACAGAACACAAGAACTGAAGAATCTGCTTGATTTTATACGAGTTCCCTTTGTTTCCGATTCCTATCTTAAGTCACTGATCCAGTGCTGTGAACAAGGATTACGGTCAGAATTCAAGGATGTGCTTATTGAAGCCTTTGCGGTAAGTACCATCAAGACAGTATTGAAAAGTCTCAAAGGTGCCACTGGCATTAAGAAAATAATTAAATCAAGGGTTTTGTGCACACTGTTGTCAATGACTTTTTGGTGCTAAGGTGTTAAGTCATTTTGTGAAATCACTGCCAAATCAAAATTAGTGGTGGGGGATTTCCTTCAATGAACTGTCTCAAGTCCTGTGAAAAACATGGTTACAAAATGAATAACCCAATTGGTTTTGCTGGCACTTATCTGCTGGATAGTGAATTATCCATTGTATAGGATTGTCCACCTTTGAACAACCGAGGCCTGGTAACTAGAAGGTGTGGGCTGGATTACAGTGGGTCTTATCACATTCAATTGATCGTTTGGTTGTACACATGAGCATTTGTCATGCAGGTTTGAAAAGGGGGTTTTCACAGTTCATGGTCACTCACTGGCATATCTCGTTTACATTACGCAACTGTAAATTTTCTTCTATGTGGACTGTAACAGTATTTTCAATTTGTTATGGGAATCATAGAATCACAAAAGTATGAGTTCCATGCTGAAAAGTGTATGTCATAGATTAATTAAATATGAATGGATCACTGTTTGTGGTGGACATCAGTTTTCAGAACAGGTTGACACATACTGGAGCCCCAGGCATCCAAGTATAAAAGAACTTTTTTTCCACAACAACATCAGTACGTATAGCTAAGAGTAAGAGACTGCGGTACAAAGAAACTTTACTCTCTAAGCACCAATAACCTCACAAAAATTATCCTTACATCTCTCCACATGTTCCCATGGTACAAAAGTGCTTGGTATGAATATTTTCTCTTGTTCTCTTTACTTGTTTGTTTGACCAAGTGTTAGGAAACTGAAAGTGAAGAATGATCATCGCAGTTAATTTTCCAATTTAAGCAATTGGAAGGAGAAGCCTGAAAAAATCAGGGCTTCAACGGGATTCGAACCCGTGACCTCCGCGATACCGGTGCGATGCTCTACCAATTGAGCTATGAAGCCACACATTGGGAGCGAGGTCAATTTAGTGAGTTCATATCTCCCGTGAGGAGTGAAATGATGTGAAGTACATAATTATGAAATAATTCATATATGAACTGCGGTTGTAGATGAAAGTGAAGAATGATCATCGCAGTTAATTTTCCAATTTAAGCAATTGGAAGGAGAAGCCTGAAAAAATCAGGGCTTCAACGGGATTCGAACCCGTGACCTCCGCGATACCGGTGCGATGCTCTACCAATTGAGCTGGAAACTGTAAAGGGAAATTTTTATGTTTATTACCACCGGTGCTTAAAGAGTGAAATGAAATGTTTTGTTTTCTTGACAGGACACAAAAAGAATATCAACTATAACAACAGTGCAGAAAAGGCGTCCCCCTGGACCCACGGTCATCTTCTTTGCTGGAGGATACTTGCGTAGATCCCTGGATGTTCTGGAGTGTTTTGACCCTCTTACACTAACTTGGTCAATTCTTTCCCCTCTTGCTGTTCCTAAGAGTGGGTTAGGAGCAGTTTACCTTGGTAATTTTTGTCTTTTTTGACCCATGTTTAAGGATAACAGTGAAATTTGACTTTCAGAAATGACAGTGTTTCATTTGGTCACAAAGTAAAACATTCAGTTATCGTGCTTTTGCACATGCTGGTCCACTTCTTTTGAATTTGCTCCTCTTGAACATTCATTCCTGTCAACCTCTAACTGTGCCTAACTTGAAGTTAAAGACTTTTCTTTTTCAAAAAGTGTACCATAAGTGATATAATTAAAAAATTAATTAAAAAGATAAACTATTCATACTTTTGATTCCAGTTAAGTCAAAATCAGTTTAGATACAACTAATATTGCTCTGCCACAGGGAGAATAGCATTCTTTGTCTCAAGGAATTGTAGTATTAGGTTCGCAGGTTGACCTGGTTATATCATAAAATACCAGTAAGGAAACATTTTTTTTTTGGCACAAAGCCATAGTCTTAGATGATAAGTAGTCATCTCTGATCTGAGGCCTTCCAAGTGGTTTTGCAGACAGGTGACATGACCGCAAAATTTGGCGAGTATCTTTTTCCAAAATACCAACAGCTGACAGGAAGTGACAGGAACTGACAGAAAAAGGGTGACATTTTGTAACAGCCACTGTGACAAAATACAACAGTGACATTGTTCACAACAAAGCAGGTGACAGGTTGGCTCTAA
>BLFK01000908.1:443302-478302 GCA_014634185.1 Astreopora myriophthalma
CCCCCCCCCCCCCCCCGAAGAAGGTATCTGATTGGCTAGCCAGTTGTCATACAGTTAGTGGGACACAGCAAAGTTATCCCCAGTGGCATGTTAACGGAATAGGGGATTAACTGTAAATATATATTAAATAAATTCAGTGAAGTGAGAATTGCAATTAACAGGCAACCGGGCATTCTCATTCAGTCTTGAATCAAAAACCCTGCCAACAGAATTAAAGTAATCATGATATAAATGACAGTACTTAGTTACCACGAATTGCATTCACAGACAGCATGCTGTATATAATTGGTGGCCGCAACAACACCTCATCTGGAAACATTGATACTGCCTCTATAGACAGGTATGATCCATTGCGGGATGAGTGGAAGCCCATGAAACCACTTAGCGTCCCACGGAACAGGTTGGGTGTGGCTGTGATTGACGGGTGTATTTATGCTGTTGGTGGTGGGAATGGCAACACAATTCATACATCAGTGGAGCGATATGACCCTAAACAGGATGAATGGACGACAGTGATGCCACTGAATTATCGTAGGATAGGTAAGCAGTGTTATTTTAAGTATTAAATTTCTTAGTGTCTTTAAATAATTTCTCGAAACAGTTAATACAGTGCATCTCAATGGATTATGTGATAAAATCAATGAAAAGAAGAACAGAAAAGCACCTGTGTTCATGCATATAGTTTTGAATTTTCTAAACTGGAATTAAATTGGAAATGAGCACTGGAACCTCTGCAGAGTAGCTAATTTTGTCCACTGAATCCAGATTGAATTCAAATTTGGAATTTGAAATTTCAAAGTAGAGAAGAAAAGCAATGACATTAATTCTTCCTATGGATGATGCCAAGTCCTAGAATCAAACTTGGACCATGTTGCTTCTTTGCTCCCCAAAAACCTGTGATTCCTATTTTTTTTTGCTTTGTTTTGCTCAAGGTGAACTATAAATTTCATGTAGAAGAGCAGGAGCATTCATGGATATAAAGTTAATGCCATGCTAAAATAAGGCCTGGTTGTAAGTTACTTAATGGATACCCATCTTGTTGTCCCTCAGTTAAGGGCACGTTTAATTGACCGTGTTCTGGAATAAGAATGAACGAAATAATCTGTAGATTTTTCTTTGGAGGCAAGTTTATGAAGATGTCTCCACAGCATTTCGTCGGGAAACAATGCTGCAGACAATCTCCTTTATATTCTGGTAACCTTGAAATTCTCCTTGGGGTGATTTTTAGAGGTAAACTTCCATATTCTTAATCCAGCATAAGGCCAATCAAATGCACCTTGCATGATGCAATGCCAAGACCATTAACCTTTATTACCTTGCTTTTTCCTTTGAGGTGTTGCTGTTGCAGTACTTGGTAAAAAGCTTTATGCTATTGGAGGGTTTGATGGAGGAAACAGGCTTAAAAGGTGAGTGCATGGACTGACTTGTAACCAGCATCAGAGCAGTTGATATCAATTATTTCTTGAAGCCACAAAAATGTATCAGAATGTACATCTGAAAAGATTGGAGATGATCACCATAAATAAAGTGTCTTGTTGTTTGAGAAATTCTGCCAAATTGTACCATAGGAAAACTTTCTAACAACAAAGTGCACTTGAAAATCTATGATATTTGATACTTTTTTTTTTAATATCTCGGCTGAGTTATTTGAAACAGGCCTTGCACTAACACCCTGGGTTAAATCCTATTAAAACCTATAGACTGGCATAGTATTACTTTATCCGCACTTGGCACTAACCCTACTTCGAACAACTGGGCCCAGGATTTGTTTCAAATGATCTGAACAGAAAATCAATCTCTTCATTTTGCTTTAATTAGTGTTGAATGTTACAATGTCGATACTGACCTGTGGACAGTAGTATCTCCCCTTGTGGAGCGTCGCAGTGGTGCAGGGGCAGCTTCTCTTCACAATCACATCTATGCCATTGGTGGATACAATGGAGATGCACAGCTGAACAGTGTGGAACGTTACGACCCTGCATCTGACACTTGGACTGTAACATCACCTCTTGTTCACAGAAGGAGTGCACTTTGTGCCACTGTGTATTGTGATAAACTTTTTGTTATTGGAGGATATGATGGTGAAGGATTTTTGAACACAATTGAAGAGTACATTGCATCAGAAGATCTCTGGAGATTAGTGAGTAGCATGAACTTGGGCAGAAGTGGAGCTGGGATTGCTGTAGGCTGGAAACCAGCAACATGATGAATTCTCTCTTTGTGACGAAAGGTCAAATCTGAGTTCTTTTCAACAGGAGTCCGTCTTATGGCTGTCCAATTTCATGTTGCAGAAGGATACTCCATTTCTGAGGCTAAGTGCAGATGGTTGAGGCTAGGTGCAGGATGGTTGTCCCTATGAAACTGGTTTAATGGCGTGACCCCCCAAAGTCTTCCATTAAGTGCATTGGTAGAGCATCTCAATTAGTAATACAGTAGATCACTAGTCACACTGTGATGTCTGACTCTTTTGGGGGGACTCCGACTTTTCAAGTATGCTTCTGCCAGGCTTAAAAAAAAAAAAATACACTGCTTCAGGAATCATCTTGTAAATCTGCATTAAATTGGACCGCATAGACGTTCTTATGTTGGGATTTTATATTAGCTGGAAATATTCTTGAATGTTATTAATAGTAACCAATTAATCACAAGGGTAATCAGGGCGTTCTGAATTTATGCAAGTGATTTTTAAATGAAAATGTGCACTGGCATACAGGGGCGTGGCGTGCGTGCATTTTTCACGGAGTAGGCACCGTTGAAGACGTTCATCGAGCTCCGAAGGGAAGTTTAGGGGCATGNNNCCCCCCCCCCCCCTATTTTGCGACCTCGGAAATGCGATTTTAAAACATGACAAAACGCCAAGTATTGAGTAACGTACGTTGTTTGTATGTCAACCTTTTATTGATTGGGAGTTTAATAACTGTTTTTTTTTTCATGGCATTTATGTCGTAAAATCACAGCAACGTACGTACTGAGAACAACCCTTTCATAGCTGCCGATTTAATTATCGAACACGCTTTTCGCCGTTGGAGATATATTAAATAAATATATGTTTTAATTGGATGGCATCCAAGTTAAAAGAAGAGCCGATTCAACTATCATCTGTAAAATAAATGGTAACTGATGTGATTTCTCTGAATGCAATGCATTTATAAGTATTAGGTTACCTTTTCGTGGAGGCTCCATGTTCCAGGCTAAATTCCAAACAAGGAACAGAAAAGGTAGTAATTCTCTTGGTCAAGGCAATTCCCAGATTGAGAGCAATATGCAATAAATTATGGAAATGAGACATGTTGCCGCTGTATTTGTCATTGCCTTTAAGCTATGGATATTGAAATAAAGACAAATATTTGCAGTAATGCTGTTCGGGAAGCAAGTTCTACGACCATTCCAAACTAGTTCTCAAGGACGTAAGGAAATCCAAGCCGATTGAGGTTTTCCTTGCCCCCTCACAAGGTCATTACTCCCTGAGGTAAAGCAAAGCTAGTTGTCCTGTAGGTTGTGTTTCCTACCCTGGATCAATTTAACTAAACGATAAGATGATTTATTTAAGGCCCATTTACACTACAGGAAAAAAAAAACTTGGTCCAGACCCATTGAAAAGTTGGTACGGACCATATATTTTTGCCGTGTAAACTATCTGTTCCATGTTCTCATGAAATGGATCCGGACCCACGTTTTTCTGGTTTGAGGGCCATAGGCGGCTATGGCCCCAAAACCGGAAAAAAAACTAGTCCGGACCCCTTTTTGATGTAAAAATCTAGTCCTGATTCAGAAAATCGGCCGTGTAAGCGGTTAGCTGATAACGGGGCCTGGAAGCCATTTTTTCATGGGCCAAACCTAATTGTCACCTGTGCAAATAGGAAAGAAAAATTGGTCCAGGCAAGAGAAAAACCACCTTTTAATAGGTCCGGACCAGGTTTTCTCTGTAGTGTAAATGGGGCCTTACTTTCCTATAGTGCTGTTTAAGAGGGGAAAAAATGGTTGTTGTAACTCAGGTTCTTTGGACAGAATCCTCAATAAGCATTTAGCAATATGTGATCACGTGACATAGGATGTATGGATGTGATTCGAACAATTAATTTACGGACGCAGTCAATCAAACAAACATGACCACGTTTTATGACCAATGAAATACACGTTCAGTTTCCCTTAGCAACAGCCTCAGCAGTTTCCCTTAGCAACAGCCTAAAGCCGCTGACACACGGTTCAACATTCGTTGATCAAAATGTTGCAGCTTCTTGTCATGCCATGTGGAATGGTGAAACAGGCCATTCAAAATGTTGAACGTTGTTCTACACAGTTGAACGAAAATAGAGACAAGCTCTATTCCGTCCAACAAGTTGCTGGAACATCGTTCAACATTCGTTGAGCGACAAATGTTGCACAATGTTGAACCGTGTGTCACCAGCTCAAAAACGCATTTCTCTTGTCATAACACACGCATAAAGAATGTGTTGGAAAAACTGCTATTCAAATCCAACTACAACAGACTATGAGTTCAGCAGAACCGACACAACAACCAACGTCAATTGAATAGGCCAACAATGAATAGATTTAAGTAAAGGCACAAATTCCATACAGGCAAAAATGATTCTCAAGGCGCAAATTACAATCGTAATATGAATAGAATATTTCTACGTAATGATAGTTGAAAGTGATAGTGGCAATATTTAAAAATGTTTTGGAATAAAACCGAAAAACAACATTAAAAAACTACCGAACAAGAGATGTTGGGTACACTCTTAAGGTTTTGTTTAGTCGTTTCCGTTTAAATGCGCGCAAAAAAATTAATAAGTAAATAAAACATCTCTGTTTATGAGAAAGACGTTATGAAAGGAAAAGGTAGAAAAAAGGACATTGATCTAGTGTCATTGATCTAGTGTGATGTCGAATTAGTTAAATTGAGAAGGTCGTCGGCAGGAGAAAATCACTTTTGTAAGCAATATTGCCGGCCAATCGTTATTCCGTGCCATGTACGGGGCTTCTTGTCATGTACTCTCTTACAAATGTAGGCTAAAATTGCGTTTGTTTAGATAATCCATATAAATATAATACGGTGAATCGAAACCAACTGTTTACACAATGACACGAGAAACGAACAAAGAGACTTAACGAATTCGAATTGAGAACTTGTTGAATTGTCAAAAACCATCACTGCTAACTGGAATATTGAAATACTTGTTGTCCTCCCAACCATAGTTAATGGTTAACTTAAGAAAACCAGGAGTGGTCCCTCTGGATATTTAAGCTCGAGCGTTGTATCATGTCGATTTTAAAACCCCCGAGATTTGGGCCAGCGGAACGCTTATACCAGCCCTGAGTTGTTGGTCCCTCGCCAGCTTTCGGATACCTATCCCCGAAAGGCAGTCAGTCAGAGAAAAGTCGGGCCCTGGACCATATCTGATAAATCCCTGTTGTACTCGAGCTAAGTTCCGCTCAAATTAGATTAGAATCTCGTGCGATAGATAGATATAGATCTGAGAAACGCAGTCACAGCGTTTTCCATATCGTACGCAAATGTTGGTACGCACTAGAGTACACGGAACACGGAGTTTACTCATGCGCATTTCCTAAAAGTGATAAAATAGCAAAAGAGACAGCACAATTCTTAGTCGATGTAACTGCGTATTAAATCTGTACGAAATTGTTTTCTTATCACTTTTGGTTTCTTGGATATGCTGCAAACAAGTCAATCGCGTTCTGAAGGAAATAGCCCTCAACCGAAATTATTCAAACTAGGTAAAGGCAGCTGGCGCCAAGTGAGGGGAAGCTAGGACGCAAGTTTTTTGATCCAATCATAAAGAGCAAACCAAAATTAACTGAAAACAAAAGGCCCGGTTCAAACATCGTGAGATTCGACGTTTGAACCGGGCCTAAATAACTGAAATAAAAAAATCTGATGAGACCGCGCTACACGTTATGTCTCACTACGTCACAAACCACCAAGCAGCCAAGGGTTTCACATAAGCCGCGGTTTTTGTAAAGACGCGAAATCGTTCGTCAAATAGGTATCGCGGGTTTTTCGTGCCTTACGCAGGACGGGAACTCCTACTGTGCAATAGTGAATCAGCGCCACCCCTGGCAAAATAATCAAAACCGCACTCCTATACTTGGTCCAGTTTCGTGTCTTATTTCAGCAACGGATTCTTCCTCTACTCCTCCGGAATTAGTTGAATTGTTACTTGCTATACGTGGTTTTGGCTTTAAATGTCACCCTGTATAAAGGTTATAAGCTTTAAATGTCCCCGCGTATAAATGAAGGTTCTTTACTTTTACGGTAAGTGTATGGAGTTCCCGGAAAGGTCGCTTTCAAGCGGTAATTCAATTTTTGTCACTTTTTGGGGGGAGATTCGTTGACACAATGATCATGATTAACACCTCCAAATGATGTAATACAAGATAAGCAGCGTCGCTTGTTAATTTGAAATAGCCGTAGCTTACTTAAAATGAAAATCGTCCATATTGTCAACGTTCGTTCTTCCATATAAATTATAACGCAAGGAATTATGCTGAGTAAGAATGCGCAGTGCAATTTAATAGCACCCCATTACCCCTGGCCACTTCTACATGGGGTGGTGCTAAAGTACAGCTCACAGATTGTCTTACTAAAATAACCTAATAATTCCCCCGTGATCTAAAAATTGCATGTTGGACAGTGATTAGTACTTGGTGACACCATTCAGCTCTGACATGCATGTTCACAGACAGCGGCACTGAGTTGGTGCCTAATGTGCAAAGCTGAAAGGGGAACAGCGATTATTTCTTTAATTTATCACAGAAATACTTAAAATACTTAGCTCATGTTGTTGTTACGGAAACTTCCTA
The DNA here is from genome assembly GCA_014634185.1 of Astreopora myriophthalma. Taxonomy (NCBI): domain Eukaryota; kingdom Metazoa; phylum Cnidaria; class Anthozoa; order Scleractinia; family Acroporidae; genus Astreopora; species Astreopora myriophthalma. The sequence continues at coordinate 450,128 of BLFK01000908.1, forward strand.
AGATCAGAGAATGAGCCACGTGCTGAATAGTTTTCAAGATTTTACAGTCACGACCATAAATCGGACGTCCCAAACTCAAGCTGCAAACACTTTTGAATGTTTGAAACCGCTTTCCTCTACACTTTTCAGAGAATGCTGGAATATTTCAGATACATTAACAAATTTAAACTGTACCTCATACCTCATAACTTATCATTGTTATGTACCTTAATTGACAAATTATTTGAATTTTTATTCACTAGCTTGACCGTTATTTCCTTGTCAATTTATTTATACATATTAATTGGCAATTTTAATGTCATTAAGAGTCTTGCTGTATGATTGTATTCTAAACTGCCTCTTTCACGTTTTTAGTCGTCCCGTATTGAGTTGTTGCTTACTTTCCTTTCTCTTTTCACTTTAACCATTTTGATTTATACTGTCCTTATCTACGACCTGTTAAAGGGAAGGTTTTCCTGCCACTAAAAATTAATTTGATATATCTTGGTTCGTCAGTGGTCAAATTTAATAAAGAAACTACTAAGAACATTTTGTTGTAACACACAGTTGAAGACTTGCACTTGCTGCACACCTGCAATGACAATTTTTAAAGTCAACTTGCTCACCCTTATACATAAATCTAGTGGCAGAAAAACAAAACAAAACAAAAACATGAAGCTGGTTGTAGCACAATAATAGTTAACTTAGTGCCCTCTTATATCCCTTGAATGAAATGGTTGTGACAATGGACACTTCCCCACCACCCTTCCCAAGACACCCTTCCCTTGATGTATTTTTAACCCTTTGAGTGAAGAGTTCATCCTTGAATGAGTAAAATTGACAGGTGTTAGACAGAGCCAAAACATCAATCTACCAGGTCAGTGACTATAATAACGAATGAAAACCCCTTAATAATTTCCTTTGGCCTTCCATAGGAAGGTATGGGCCACAGCCAGGTATGGACCTTTCCTTGAATGAAAGGCTTTGAAGCTGTCTAGATCTCAGGGTTCATCCCCTAAAAATTTCCTTTCGCCTTCCATAGGAAGTATGGACCTTTCCTTGAAAACCAAGGGATGTTGATCTTCTTGGAAATCTTCCCTCTACTGTAATAATAGGGAGCTTAAGCAAGCGTGTTTTTGAGACGTGAACGGCAACCGGAAGTGAGCTGTTTTCCCTTTTAACTTGTCTTCACACAACGACATTTACATTACTAAGTATCTTTTCTCCATTCGAGATGATTAGTATAAAAATCTGGGAGACACCACTGTCCTGGCTCAGGAAACGTTCTTTTCCGGCTGCCGTCCACATCTCAAAAACACGCATGCTTAAGCTCCCTAATAAGGGCCACACAGATGGGGCAAACGCATATGGCCTATCTTCGACCAACGAACAGTATAGATCTCCTTGGCACTCGTTCTTCAGCCATAAAATGGAAACTCTCATCATCAATGTGTGGAATGTTTGCTGCCATTAAGTCCACTTCACCAAATTGTGGCCTCATTGTCCAAACATACTCCGAAAACAACTCCAGTCCCTCACACCTGATGCGGCTGATAACAAAGTCATCAACTAAGCTTTGAAGTGTTTCAAGTGTGGTGTGATTCTCACAGTACATTTTCCAAAACTCTGTTACATTAGCAAGAGCATGGTCTCTTCTCTCATGCAACAGCTGTGACAGACCTTCAGCTTCACTTTTCAGAGATTTCGTCATTGCTGTGAAGTACTCTCCAGCTTCTGCTATTTGTGAAACTAGAGAATTGTTGGTCACTACTTCCTTCATTCTTTCTTGTACCAACTGAAAGGCCAAATCAATCAATCAATCAATCAATCAATCAATCAATCAATCAATCAATCAACTAATCAATCAATCAATCAATCACTTTTCATTAATCAACAAATCAATCAATCAATCAACCAATCAATTTATGACATCTGTAACCTCGCATATCACAAGTGGTTACACCAATCAAGGTCATCTAATTATAATAACTCTAAATCTAAATAACCTTCAATTCTCAAATGGGGATTTTAGTTCTAATATCATGGGTGACAAATTACTCCTTCATTTTGGTGCAAAATTTCAGCGTTAATTTATAATTTCACATGTGAAATTACAATGTTGCCATGGCCAATTTTCCTATGGTGCCAAAATGGCATCTTGTGAGCGTAATTTGTCACCCATAATATTAATCAGTAATCAAATGGTATACTCGTGAAATTATTCCTTCACTTGCATTTTGTCCAAAATCAAATAATTTTCCTCGCCTAAAGGCTCGGAAAATTATTTGATTTTGGACAAAACGTGTGTGAAATTATTCCCTTATTTCACTCGTCACCATTTGATTACCCATACTAATCTAATTAAAAAATGAGGAAAGAAAGATCATATCAAAATTATCCGTCCAGTACGCCAGTAGGCTGCCCATATATAATTTGCTCAAAGCACTTTGGAAGAAAAACATTTCAAAATACTCAGTCCATTATCAATATAATAATAATCATCATCATCATCATAATAACTTTATTCATGTGTCATTGCATTTATGTAGCCTTCAGAGGCCAAATGATGACACAACTTAAATTTAAACACAATAAAACCCGTAAACAACTATATATACAAATGCAAATGTTCAAATACTATAATGATCTAAATATTAAGTGTGTCTAGGAACAGCACAGGCTACAGCAATTTTCATTACTATAAATGTATGCACTTAGCTCTAGCTGTCTAATGTTCCTTTAAAACACTGAATACTTGGTGACTGTTTTACAGGGTTACTAATTTCAGACCACAGATCTAAGATCCTACATATCTGATAGCATGTTTAATGTAGCACACAGTGTTGTATTGTGGTATTATTAAATAGCAAATTCCGAGTTCCTAAGTGAACATTGAACATCTTAAAATGTGAATAGCTCTGAGATACTAGATGGTGCAAGCCCCTGCTTTACTTTATACACGAGTATAACAATATCTTGCAAACATCTATCAACCAGCCTAGGTAGTTTTGCTCTTATGAAAATCAATGGGATCAGTGGAAATTGATACATCACATGTCTTGTCAATGATAACCACTTGAACCACATAAAATACAACACCTGATTTATCGTCCCTTCTGTAGAGCAATTTAACTATCAAATACTTTTACAGAAGTAACTATCCTTTAATAAATCTTTTCCAAAATACATGCACTTTGCTTTGCAAGCTCAATTGATAAATGCTTTGACAACCCAGTAGTTTATTGGGTTACCACTGCCGACAGAGTAAGATATTTCAAGATTTTTATACAGTGGTTAAAATATAATATGGAAGTCTTTTTTTTTAGTAATTGAAAAAAAAATAAAAATAAAAAAATAAAAAAAAACTGCCAAGGCCCAATGATGTTTCATTTTGACTTGAGGTTCAACTGTTCTTCTTTTAACAAAACATTATCTGACTCATAAAACAAATTGCAAATTTATGGCATGCGAGCAAATTGATTTTTAGGTGTGCAAAACCAACAGAAATGTCACCCAAAAATGGGAATACAACTGCTTTTCATCAGCTAGGCAAACATTAATTACTTTAAGTGTTCCATCTGCCAATGAGATGATCATGTTTCAAAACACAAGTAATATCATTATGATTCAAGCCTCTTTGTGGATGACTGGCACATGAAAATCAGTGGCTAAAATATGTGACATCAAAGATGTTTAACTTAAACACAAACAGCAAACAGCTGTTTCAATAACACTTGTAGAAGAGTTTATACACAAGAGTCTCAAAGGAACAATCACCTGTACTTGGCTTCAATTGAGTACTAAGAAAACCTCATCTTATACTGCATATAATACAGCTGGCGCATCTTTTCACCAAAACTGAGCATGCCTTGTGAGAGTATAAAGCATGCAAATGACGCCATCTTCCTTCTTCTTCATTTTATATCTACCCTTTCACAATTCAAAATAGAAGCTTCTCAATTTCAATGGCACACTCATATAATCACAGATCTGATGAGATTAATGCTATGTGCTCCTTGTTTTCATTGAAAGATTTTTAACTAAATTAAAAAGGATTTTTTTCAACACTGCTGATACAATCACATACAATCAGTGACACCATTCAGAGCATGCCAGCTGAAAACAGTCTTTAATTTCTCATTTTTTGTACAAATTAAAACTAATTTATATACAAATGTGGGTAACACTATATTATAAAACAAAGTAAGTTATTTTAAAACAAAATTCAGTTATAAACTTCAGTTCAGTTTATTTCACACTTCATGATATTATAGAGGTTTATAGAGTAACCACTTTAATAAAAATAAATTATTGTGAAAGGAAAGAACAAAATAAATGGCTTTGGTGGAAGTGTGCGGTGGTTAAAGAAGCACAGTTTTCGTGCTGACCACCCCATAAGAACACATGTAAGGAAGTGATAAGAGCACTCAAGAAGTGGTGAGAAACACTTACCTGCAGTTCATGTTTCTCACTACTTCTTTCATGCTCACGTCACTTCCTCACTTCCTCACGTGCACGTTATAACTGAACAAAGCACGGTTCTTCAGGCTTTTTCATTTGTTAAATAAACCTTACCAGGAAAGTAGAGTTGTACTCACTGGACTCTTTATTAGAAATATCACACCATGAGTTTAGCTTTAACTGACACTCAGTCTGTACAGCACCATAAACAGAAACACAACAAAGTACTCAGTAGCAGACCCAGCTTGGCTACAAACAAACTATAATTAAAAATACACTGTAGCTTTCCTTCGATATTTATGCATTTCAATTTCAACGCAAAAGCTGAAATTAAACTGTGGAATGATACAACCTTCCCAGTCAATTGCAAGCTGCAAGCCGCCAGCAAGTTAATTTTGTGGCTATTTATGCAGGAATTATACAACGTGTTTGCTGTCTTACATGTATCTCACACTTGACATGGCTAAAAAGAAAGGCAAGCTGCTATTTCCAGGCTGCAGTTACCTCAAACTACAGAATATGTTGGCAAGGCTACACAATAAGATGCAACTAATTTGGGAAAAAAAAAAAACGTTTCACCCCCTTAATTACATGTAGACTAATATTACAGAAATGGCCTTGCTTCAAAATGAATTTTTAAAAGCTCAAAAAACACTACACAGACCTTTGGAGCGATGGATATTATGGAGGTCACCTTTCCAGAGAATACTGTTGTGGTGATGGAGACAATTTTGTCAAACAATCTCATTACAAGACAGAAATTCAACTCACTACAATTCTTGAGACACTTCATGTCTGCACCACAATAGATTGAAGCTAAATGTGTGCACATGTTTTATATCCCATGTGCACAAACAAGGGCCAAGAGGCTGATTAACATGTGGTTTGTGCATGTTCAATCATGAGATTGTTTCACATGTTGAGATGCTTACTCAGAATTCAATAGGCAAACAACATCTCCACATTCATAACATATTTTGCATATCAAACATTTCCATGTGGGACTCACGTTGTAACAGACGACAATATCAAATCTGGGAAACATTATCAGAATGGAAAACAGCAATTCAAACACTACAGTACAACTATAAAAATAATGTTATCAATATCTTTCATTTGTAAACACAACAACACCACAGGAAGGAAATTAAAGATCAGTTGATCCAGTCAGACAATCACTTGATGCCTTCTCATCACGTAATACTATTAACAATCTTACAGTAATTTGTTTTTCATAATGGAAGCATTTCATTATACACTCAATTTTTTTTTTCACCAAATTATATAGCTCACAAAAGAATACCATGCTGGGTGTATCTACAAAACAAGAAAGCCTCTGCTCCCATTGTCTGACCTCAGAGTGATTGCAGTGTCATGTCTATGCAATATGCTTTGTCAGTTCTGGGCAACAATCATTATTACATCAATCTTTTTGTCTTCTTATATTCCTTTTCATGTCATAACCCTTTGGTCCTCAATGAACAAAAGCCGCTCAGCCTGATTACACATTTTTGTGGTTGTAATTATCGCATGTTCACCACTTGGATACCACACTCTGTGCATGTGCTTTATAACATCCTTATCAGTTGAAACTTAATGAGAAATCATGCATGTCATTGCTATGGTATCACATAACCGAAAAAGATATGTTTTATACGGAAACCAGCTAACCACAAGGCCCAGCTACTTTCATGTGTTTAAGCCCACTATGCAAAGCTTGTGACAGGCTTGTTTTCCCAAGGTCTCAAAGCTAGTTACTCTATACATCCTGTCACTAATTTATCGTTTGGGAGGCTCCCAGCCTACCTACCAACCTATAAAGAATTAGTTTTTGTTCTTGTTGTCAACACAGCTAGGGAAAAAAAACTAATTCCCAAATGAAATGTCAAAGGTTATGTGCCATAAATAAGGGCAATATGAATCACCAATCTGTTGAAATGCAAATTGGGAAGCCTTACTTTTATTTGTACGAATGAAGTGTTTTACAGAAACAGGCAGTAGTGCACTGATTCCTGAGTAAAAAATAACTCAAATTGTCTCCTCCTCCTCCTCTGGGGCGCAGAGTTTGCTTGGTGGTGAGAGTACTTGACTTTCACAGTGTCTGATCTAGGGCGTGCCATTGTGGGATTGCTGCGGTTTGAGCAAATATGTCCCCTTCAAATACCTGTTCTGGGTCATTTTGGCACACTTCAGCTGTTGAAAAACTGTGTTCAGGCAAGTAAAATTCGGTTCAGATTTGTTACTCTCCTGTGAATAAATTTATTTTACTTTTCCTCTAGATAATGACTGTATGTTCGATTCACTCTTGAACATTGCATTTCTTGATAACATAACACCTGGCACATTAGAATAAAAAACTATAGTGACCCCCCAAAAAACAAAATCAAATGTCCCTCTGAAAATCGTTGACTGGGACACATTGCCCCCCTAGCTGGAAATCCTAGATCAGATACTGCTTTCAATGTGGCCTGGGTTTGATTCGACTCAGTGTCATACATTCATGTGGACCTGTTGAGTACAGTGGTACTCTTCTTTTCTCCAAGAGGTTTCTCTGAAGGGTTCTCTGATTTCTCACTCTTTTCAAAAACCAAAATTTGATTTGATTACAGTTGATTCAATTTGATTTGCAGTGTCTTCAATGACTACTCTGACAGTAAAAACTAAAACCCAATGATGCTTAAATAAAGTACATTATTTATTTATTATTGATGCACGCATGTATGTAATTTAAGGGTAACAAAAAAATGGAGTTCATTACTTAGAGACAGGTCAAGAGTGTTAAACTCTTTGTGAGCCAAAGGCTTCTTTAGACTTGAAAAGCAAAGCGAAAATCTTGTGCTATCAAGCTTATAATAACAAAATAACCATATTTATGCCATGACTCAACTGTGTAATTTTACTTGATCAAGTGCTTGTAATAAAAGTGCATGATTTACAACATTTACTGAGACAGCTTTTTGTAAAAACTCGATACTGTGAGACCTGAATTTAATTTTTACAAGATCTTACTTTTTTGAACACCATTTCCATCATATGTTAGTCCACACTTGAGTCACGTGCATGCCACATACACCATGTTAATTTGTGATTACCTTGTGGTAGGATATTTAAGTCAGACACACAACAGTTGTTATTAAGATCATTATAATTGTAACTGTAAAAAAAAAATCTCGAATCTGATTGATTATCAGCAGCCCTGATTTCAGCCTCAATTGGACAACTGCACACTTCATGCACATGTCATTAGATAGCTGTAAATTAATATAGGAAATTAACAATGCACGTTGACAACGCGAAGAAAATTAACGTTACACTAAATTAACGTGAATTTTTCAAAAGTTAGGTTTACATGAATTAAATTAACGCAAATTTTGCATCTTGCTTTTCATAATTCTGCAAACTCGCACTTTACATTTCTGAATGCCAAACTGCGGTTTGGCTTCCATCAATAAAACCTTCCAAGACAAGTGCACGGATGTTTCTAAGTTTTTTTTAAAGCCGAAAATTTGGTTTTGAAGCCTAACTAGACCGTATCAATTCAAAAGATCTTTCAAAGGCTCTGTGAAATCAGCAAGAGCTGCTCACTCGTTTGATTGACGGAAACCAAACCGCAGTTTGTTGAAGTAACACAAAATTGCTGCACTTACAAAGGTTTTGTAATGAAATAAAGGTGCTTTAAAATAACAACGTTGTAAAATAGCATGCAGTAAATTTACATTGACATTAATTAAGATACATTAAATTAACGAGAATTTTGTAAAATCTCGTTTAATAAAGTGCATTGTTAATTTCCTATAATAAGGTACATTTAATGCATGTATAATTTGACAGTACGTGTCATTAAGCATGTGCTTCTTCCACTTAAATGGGTTCTCTTAACTTTTTCCTAAGGTGCAAATGACTAAAAAGTCAGGCAAATTAAGGTGGAAAATAGTTTATACCTTGTTGCACTGGTCATATGTTCTGTCATAATATTATATTGTGGCTGACAACATGTATCCTGTCACATCTTTACTAAACATTAATGTCTCAAGCCTCACATTTCATTTAGCATCACATGTATCACACATAGTTCAAATCTTTTGTGTTGTTATCGTACCAACAAGACTATTGCCCAACAGGAATCTGGTAGAAATGGATAAATTTAATTATTATCCACAGTGGTGTAAAGTAAATAACAAAGGAAAGGAAAAAATTGCAAGGCACTGGGGAGCACAAGAGGGTTAAAAAAAAATGGTTAAAGGGGTTTAAAAAAAAATTGACAAAAATACCTGCAAGCTGTGCAAAAGTCACTAAGGATGTTTTTACCTGAGGCCCTTCAATTACGAATAACGTATTGAGCTAAATGACAAGATTCTTCGATGAGGACTTTGTAACAAAAATTAGCGATAAAAGGGAAACGATGTTTTGACCTCTCCAAGGTCACTGTCAAGTTAATTTTTTATACTTTTTGCCAATTTTTACACCTTACCATAACTTGAAAATGACCTCTGAGAGGTCAAACCGTTGCCTTTTTTGCTAATTTTTATTACAAAGTTATCGAGCTAGGGAGACAAATTTTTGAAAATCAAACTAGGACTTGAATTTCATTTTGGTCTACCATATGCGTGAATGTATTATGAGCTATCAAGCCACAAACAGCTGGTCATATCATTGTACGGTCACTAGATTACTCCAAGGTTTGGTGCACCCACACAACCTCAGATGTATTTGAGGAAAAAGAAGAAAGAGACCCTCTAGAACTAGGTTCTACAAGTCATGCTGGAATGAAAATTGCTTCAACATAACAGCAAATTCAAAACTGAAAGAATCTGTACACACACTCTCATCTTACCTCCACTGCAATGTGAAGTATCTTTTCTGGCTTACAAAGGGAAAGCTTCTCAGCTGTTTCATTCCATCCTTCCTCTGCAATCTGCCACCAAGCATTGGTGATGCAATCGTTGCCAATCTCTTCATTGCAAATAACTAAGTCCGAACAATTCTCAACATGACAACTTTTTTCATGCTGCTGTGGCCCCACAGCTGATTTCAAAAGCTTTAGTAGTTCACTTTCTTGAAGACTTTCTGGTGTGTTCAGCTGAATTAATTCTCCAAGTAGTTTTCTTCCATAGTCAAATAGTTTACCAACAGTCCATTGTGTATGACCTGGAGCATTTTCCATTGGTTTGGCATCCCAAATGCAAGCTAGTGGCAGCAACTGATTTCCCTTCCAAAATTGTTTGTCAAAATAAGATATAGCTTCTGGAGCAAGTCTAAGAGATGACGCGCTTCTAGCTGCGCAATAAATCTTCATCGTGTTACCCATCGTGGATGGCGATGCAAAAAATGCTTCCGTAACAAAAGACCGACGCCTGAAATCCAGGAAAGAGTTCGCCTTCATCGACACAAGCGCAGTGCTCTCTTCAACAGACGACATCCTTCTTCAGGCCGTTCCTTAGCTTTCACAACCGACCTTGAGGAGGGCATCATTGCAATTGAATAATTCCGCAATGAATTGGATTACTAATTTGTTTTCTATGCATAAGATGACGCAAAAACAAAGATCATGAAGTTCTTACCTATTATTGTTGTTTCCGCTTCCCCTGCCTTTCCCCTGTCATTTCGAGGCGGGGTTACATGATAATTCATTTTCAGTTCTCGCTCGGTTTTCAAATAACGCCTGACTGTAAACGAAAAAAACAGGGACCGAAAGGAAAGAAATATATATCTTTTTCTGTGGTCGGAAATTAAAAATGGCTTCAAGTCAAGGCAACTCAGATGAGACTTTCGTAATTGACGGTAGCATAATGGAAGGGGTAAGCTCTTGCTCAAAATAACCTTGTCAGCTCTTGAAGAAACTCAAGTTGCGTTGGGAACCGACCAGAAAGCTCTCAGTGGGATATCCAAGCTTTTATGGCCCTTTGTCACTCACTTAAGAACCACTCACAAACTAATGTGCATGCTTATCTGTCACAACATTATTTTCTTGTAGGGTGGCCAAATACTCCGAAATGCAGTTAGTTTTGCTTGCTTATTAAATTCTCCAGTCTGCATCCACAATATTAGGGGTGGGAGATCAAAGCCAGGATTGCGAGCTCAGCACATGACAGGTAAAAAGAGAAAATGGTTATCCATGCATTGAAGCATAGCTGGTGCTACACTATAATTGCCCATGCAGTGATTTGAAGTGAAGTTACTTCAGTGACCAATGCCCATCTTCATTTTGACCAATTTATGCTTACTTTATGCCAGAAGTTGGTATAATTTTCTGTTTGTTGCGACAATGATTTCATGCTTTCACTCAAAATTATTTTGTACATAACTTTGTTAATCATGCATGCATACAATTTCAGGATTGCAGCTTATAAGGGATATCACCGCTGGAAAATTAATTGGAGACAAAATTGGTTCAATGTCAGTTACTCTTCACCCTACAAGTATTGGCTCTGGAACATTTACTGCAGATACAGAAACTGCTGGGTAAAAGAGAGAGATTGTTACTTATCTTGTATCTATAACTAATAATAATTGTTCTTACTTCATCTTTATACAATCTATTTATAGAGTCCCATCTGATTTTTCTTCAAATCAGAGATTTGGTTCTGAACAGCAGGCAATGATAGCTTGCCCTTAAATCTAAGAAAATAAGGATTAGAAAAGTAAAACAGACTTAATATATGAATAATTTATCAATGGTGTTCCAGTCGTAATTTACTGGATGTTCCTCAACTTATACAGGAGTGTCTGTCTACTGATGCAATTGGCTCTACCTTGTTTGTTGTTTGCTCCCGCACTGTCCAAGCTTATTCTCAAGGGAGGAACAAATGCAGAGCTGGCACCACCTATAGAGTACATGACAGATGTAGGTGCAAATTACATTTTGTAAATAGCACTTTGTTTGCTCAATATAAAGTAAGCTATGAACATTATTACCCAAGATGTACATCTGTATTTTAGCCAGTTAGGCTGAAAGATTAATGCGGTTAAATGCAAATTAACAAAGTTAACAACAAAGAGCGGTGCAGATTGGCAGCACATGGACAGTTGTATCTTCAATGAACAGTAGAGGTCAGTGGTGCATCAACAGGCCTAGGTGCATGCTCATGTGGTCCTTCAGTCACATGGCTGCACTTGTTGGAGATCTTGCAGGCCTTCTTGTGCTGCTTTTGCCCAGTTGGTTTGCTCCCCCCTCCCCTCCTTATTTTTCCACTGCTTGTCAGTGTGATGGATGCCTGGACACCTGGTGTGGGGGCTCATGGCCGGGTTGCGGGGATTGCAAAGCCCTTGGAACATCCCAGGCACCCAACCTCCATTCCGCGATGTAGTTGCTAAGTGACAGAAATGTTATCATAATGACAACAATAATGGCTGTGATAATTAAAGTTCAACTTAAAGTTTATTTTTTTGGGGGGAGGTCTAATGATTATTAGTATCACCCAACTAGTGGACTAATGCAAATCCTGCATTTTCATCGGCTACAGTACTAGAGGACTATTAGTAATAGTCCTTGAGTAGCAAAAAGTGGGACGCTTTCTTTCGTTTTATTCTCAAATAAATATTTCTTCAACTTGCATTTGCTAACTTTATTATTGCCTTTTTATGTCTGACTAGTTGGGTGATACTAATTAGTCCCTTCGCCCTCAAGGGCCACAGGTCAATAGCAGATTCGGCTTCACTTCATGGAATTGACCCGTAGCCCGCAAGGGCTAATTGTTAGTTATAAGCTTCCTCACCACCAATGGTACCACCAGAGTCTTCTTTCATTCTTTCTTCTCTTTCTTTCTTCGGGATGTAATATGGTCTCTGTGGCAGAAATTAAAGAAATAAAATGAATAAAGAAATAAAATAAATAATAATTTAATATTTACAGTTCACAAAATAATTTATGTGTGAATGTGATCAAATGACCAAAGTTGTGCAAAGACATTGCAGATATTGCATACTCTAGCATTGCCACTTTACAAAAAGTTTTTTTTAGTTGTTAACAACTTTTTCATATCCTTTTTATCTTTTTTTGAGGATCGTTAGAGATCCTCAAGGAACTGCTAAAGATCCTTAATGATAAGGCTCTTTGAAAGATTTTTGCAGGGTCTTAGAAGGATCTTTGAAGGGTCTTCAAAGATCTTCAGTTGCTAAACTACATACAAAGATCCTTAAGGACATTTTAAGGATCAGGGTCTTTCAAAGATCCTTGTGAAAACAAGTACAAAAATCTTGGCAAAGATCACTGAAAAGATCCTGGCAAAATTTTTGAAGATTGTTAAAGATCCTTAAAGATCTTGGCAAGATTTCTGCAGGATCCTAGAAGATCTTGACAAAGATTTCTGAGTATCCTTGTTAAGATCCTCAAAAATCTTTGAAGATCCTTAAAATATTTTCATCAGGGGATGTTTCAGCAGATGGCCTAGTTGAAAACAAAAGACTTGATAGCCCCTCCTTGCAACAATGTGTTGTTTTCATTTGATTGGTCAGTTCAAATGCATTGTTTCACCAATCCATTAAGTTCATTGTACTGTACACGCAGACCAATTGTATCAAAAAAATTAATGGCAGGTGTAAATTAGGGTGCATCGTTTTGGGACTAATCTGTTTATTTCCGTTTAGGATTAACGGAATAACTTGAATAAGGTTTTCCATAAGGCAGGTACAAAAGTCGGACCGGATCAACTCGGATCGCTTGACTCGGATTGACGTAAAAACAAATAGGTAAGGCCTTGAGAAATTACCCCAACCCTAATGCCAGCGCTAACCTTAGGCTTAAAGTAAGCAAGTCATATCATATTTGCTTATAAAAAGCTGTTTTTAAGTTGACCCGATTTAAGCGATCCGAGTTGATCCGGTCCGACTTTTGTACCTGCCCGTTTTCCAAAAAAATGTGTATTCTGAAAATGGAATAGTTCTTGCAGAGGTGACCCAAAAACTAACACTCCCAAAAGAACATGCATTCTTTTAGCCTCCTTCGCAGTTGCTCTTTTGGCTCGTCATGCAATCTTTCCGATGAGCAAACCTATTTTGTTTATTCCATTCATTCTGCTATTGGGAGCAGAATACAATGCAAATGTAAATGGACTGCTATTCTGTTTATTCTGAAATTTGAACAAGTCCCCAAAGAACTGGTAAACTGAACATTGTTGTTGCTGAATACTGGTAGTCCCAAAATAATGCAACCTTAGTCTTTTATCTTCATGCTAATTATGGAGGGTTGTCCAATACTCCGACATAATGAGATTCATGATGCTTTGTGATAGACATCACAAAGTGTCCCCAAACCCTAGTTCTCAACAAAATAGTAACAGTTTTGTGACACATGAAGAACGAGACACTTTGTGACACTTTGTGATGTCTTTTGTGACGTACTATGAATCTCATTATGTCAGAGTATTGGACATGTATGTAATTATCATCCTCTTTAACCTTGTTAGCGAGTGCAGAAGAGGGATTGTTTTTTCACACGACCAGACAAAAATAGAGTTAAATTCCCAAAACAATCTTTTCTTCCCCCAACACTGCTGGTCTGGCTTGTTCGAAGCAGGGTTAGTGCCAACCATTGGTTTAAGTTGGGTTAAATCCTATTTGTTGTCATAGTATTTAACCCGGATTAGTACTAACCTAGCTTCAAACAACTTGGCCCTGATGTTTAGGCTGTTGTAATGTCAAAGTGAATCAGGTTTTTTTTTCTATTCTAACATTTCCATATAATTTTGACACTCCATACAGGTTATGCAACCTGCTGTAAAAAAACTGGGTGTAGAGTTTGACTGTGACATCATTAGAAGGTGAGGTATTTTGAGTGGTTCCCAAATTAATTAACTGCAAAGAGTTCATATTTCTTCAAAGTCATTTGTCTATTTAAAATTATGTTTTTAATGGAGATTGATCCTTGTGTGTTATTTTTAAATCAGTGATTTACAATAAAGAAAGGTTGGTCCAACCCCACAGTCATTGATAACTTGAGAAATGAGCCACATGCTTCATCTTACATCATAGAAAAATAGAAAATGTAGAGTGGTAGAGTGATGGGAAGAGAGAAGGACCCTCTTCCCCCCCTCATTTTTCCTTTCTCAAGGTGGCTGAGTGTGATTAAGGGAAGCTGTATTCATAGCCTGTTTTTTTGGGGGGGAGGGGGGGCGAGGGGGATTCTGCTCTCAAGAACACACTGTATTGCTTTTAGTGTAATACGCACTTCCTATAAAAATTAGTCTTTATCATCTCTTGCCTTTTCAAGAGGTTATTATCCCAAGGGAGGAGGTGAGATTCATGTAACAGTGAATCCAGTCAAACAGCTGCGACCATTACAACTACTGGAGAGGGGATCACTTGCAAGAATAACAGGCAAAGCTTTTGTTGCTGGTGTACTGCCATTCAAGGTAAGTTCTATCAGGTTGAACTTAAACAATGAAATGATGAATTTATTGATAATGGCATGGGAATGCTTGGAAAAAAGTCTGAGTGCCCATATCAGGAATTGAACCTATGACCTTTTGATTACTAGGTTGGATGTGCTGCCACTGAGCTACAGGACACTTGTAGGTTCTGGGGACAAATGTGACCTGCATATTGCTATAGGACTGAAATGTCAAAATGGTGGCATTCTCATAGTTGTAATAAAGACACAGTTATAGTAACTTTAACAATGTTACTTGAAACTTGCGTCATTGAATCTCCCATTTGTAGTTCACATTTCAAATGCCAAGCTAACAAATAAGAATAAATCGGCTGAGCAACAATATTGTAAGTGAAAAAAATGATTATGAAGTGTGATTTAGAAATCAACTGAAGAAATGATCCTCACTCTTTCTGGACAATTTGAGCAATTGTCTCTTATATGCACTTGAAAAATTCAAGGGACTCTAAGGGGATTCGAACCCATGACCTCTGCGATGCCAGTGCAGTGCTCTTACCAACTGAGCTATGAAGCCACACAGTTGAGAGCAGGTCAATTTGTTGGGCTCATGCGTGTTTTCCTGTGAAAGGAATGATATGAAAGAAATGATTATGAAGTGCAGTTTAGAAATCAATGTTGTATAATATAACTGCATCCTTGGAGACCCAGGAGTCAAAACAGGACCAAAAAAAAGGCAACTGAAGAAGTCAAGAATGGCAGTAGAGCCCCTGGGGTCACCACTTGCCAGAGATGTACTGGGTATTGCCACTAGAAACAGCAGGCCTCCTCTGCAAAACATTACTTGAAACATTGTTTTTGACTGCATATTTTGATTACAAGATCAGTGTTTTCACTGGCTTCTTCAATGGTGCTATTGAAAGGCGTGCAATAACATGTGGACTGTGAAGTTCAATTTAGTTTTTCACTGCTACCAATCACTGTCCTGCATTATTTTCACATTTTACCAACAGATAGCACAAACTATGGCAAGGGAGGCAGACAGGATTCTTAAGAAGAAATATCCTGATGTTGACATAAACATCGAACCAGTTCAGGAACCAGCGAACAAGGCATATGGAAATGGAACTGGCATAACGTATTGGAATTAGTTAATTTATTATGGATGACTGAATTTTCCTCTGATGCTTTACTTTTGTATGTCAATAGACATGACAGCTATACTTTATTTTAAATGATTCCCCAGGGTGATTGCAGAATCAACTACTGGATGTAGATTGGCTGGCTCAGCGGTTGGGAAAAAAGGTTCACTAAATTGACAGTTTTACAGTTTATTTGATTTCCCAAAGTCAAGCCATTGACAATCCAATTTGATTTTACAGTCAAACCAGGTCAGGCGTAGCCCTTAGACCCTAGTAATGAAAAGATTATTTGGGATTTAAATGCATCAATCAATTCAGAGCATGACCCTTGTAAGGCAGTGTTAGGTTGCAAGTGGTTGTGGACAAGTTGTTATAAAAAAGCAAAAAGGCACTGATTCCAGACTCTAAATAAAACTAAAGCTCAACAATCATAACAGAAATTTGATTCAGTGTTTCGAATTGGTGATAATTAACCCCTTCAGCCCCAAGGGCTACCCCAGTGACGAGTAAAATCGTCTGGCATTAGACAGAGTAAAATCACTAAAGTGGGTCTCGGGAGTGAAAGGGTTAATGGAGACATAGTTTTTGATCAGACGGAGAGGTGTATTAACCCCTTCAGCCCCAAGGGCTACCCCAGTGATGAGTAAAATCGTCTGGCGTTAGACAGAGTAAAATCACTAAAGTGGGTCTCGGGAGTGAAAGGGTTAATGTATTATAACTGCTCAAGAAGGGCTCAACTGCCCAAGAAGTTGCCAATGGTTGCTTGTACATGCAATCCTGTATTTCTCCCAAGGGTCATGTTTCCAAACTATTTGTGTATTCTAATTTCAAATATTTCCAGTTGTTAATAGAATCTTGGGGGGTATGCTTGACCTGGTTTGACCGTAAAAGTTTTCAGCCTGTGGAGCTGCAAAATTCTGTTTTCATTCAAATGAAACCTACTGAGTAGTACTTTCCTATAGTGCTGTTTATTATGCTGTACAAGGTGGTTCTAAATTTTGAGTCTGTGGGTGAAATCCTAAAGTGTGACCATTCAAATGAAAGCTACTGAGCAGTACGTTCCTGTGGTGCTGTTTGTTATGCTGTGCAAGGTACTTCTAACTTTTGACTGTGAGGACTTAATCCTGAGATCACTATTCACATGAAAGCTATTGAACAGCATTCACTATATGAGGTGCCATTCATTTTCAGTAACTGAAGTGAAAGATTTTCTCGTTCATTTTTCTCAAGGTGTCCCAGCTGAAGACGTAGCCAGGAATGCAGTTGATGAGCTGACCAAGAGTCTTGAACATGACGGCTGTGTTGATGAACATCTACAGGACCAAGTAAGCAATTACACTCATATATTATTATCAAGAGTAAAGGTATTGATGTGAATAGCTTTACCCCTAAATTGTAAAGGGCTGAAATTCCCTTTCAGGAGGGGCTTGTTCCTCCAATATTTATTGGGTCGGAGAGTGACAAGGGCTTAAAACCCTTGTTGTTAAATAAGTCCAGCAGTTGTTAATGAACAGGATTTTTCGAATACGAGATTTAGGGTACTGCATTTTCTCAATTACCAAACCCACTTTTTCTTACCTTTTTGAAAAGGCCCTCAAGGTTTTTTCAAAGCCTTTACATGTAACTCCCAGTAGTGACTATGGAATACCAGGTGATTTTACTTGTCAACATTTAAAGCATCAAACAAGAGACCTTTTGCCCAGCATTTTTCCAAGGCTATTGTATAATCAAGAATATATGGAATGCTCATCTAAAATATATAATGTTTTTTCTTTTAATTGTCAGCTGATCATCTTTATGGCATTAGCCAAGGGACACTCTTCCCTCAGATGTGGACCTCTGACCATGCACACCCAAACAGCAATTCATGTAGCAGAAAAAATCATGAAGGTGAGACTATTAATAGCTACAGATAGATAAATATACACCTTCAGGGCATCTAAGCAGGTGATTGCTGCCTAGCCAGAAAGATATCTGTTATGATTTGTATTATATTAAAGAATAGCCTCCATTTGGCGTGAAAATATGCTCGGACATTGGTCCGAGCATATTTTTAAAGCCAAATTGAGGCTAGTGTGTTTATTATCCTTCAAATATTTTCGCGGTTTGAAGTTTTGGAAAGTGGGGAATACCACTTGGGGAATATTCTCGGATATTCCCCAGTTTTAGCTGGGGTATATTCGGTCACATGACACATTTAGACCAATCGCGTGCGAGCAAAAATATTTGATGGATTATAAGTTATGATATCTGTACAGCGTTGGTCCAGCTGTTTTGAACTGGATTGATTCTTCCCACGCACACTGGAGAAAGAGTGCCAGCTACTAATTCAGAGAGGAAACTATGTTGGTTCCACAAATTGTGACTAAGTTGTTTTCTGTTGTTTTTGCAGGCAAAGATCAAGGTCCAGGAAACATCAGATAACAATGGATGCATTATTGAATGTAATGGAATAGGCTTACAAAATCAAAATCTGAAATAAATTTCATATTAAATTATTGTTTATTAAAAAATAAATAAAATAATCTGAATGTCATTTACGTTTGGTGGAATTTTTTGCCCCTCTGTTCCCTTTTCACATCTCTTAAATACCTGGACGAGTTGTTTCAAGCAGGATTACTGCTAAATCAGGATAGCTACCATGACAACCTATAGGTTTTATTGGACTAAACCTTGGGTTACCACAACCCTGCCTTCCAACAATTTGGCCCTGATAGCTCAGCTCTACCATAAGCAAGGACGAGTTTTTGGAGAAACTGTGGTACTGCGTCAGCGATCAGTAAAAGATGGTGTCAGCTAAGCTGATAAGAGTAAACAAGCGAGCACGAAGGCTGGTTTACCATACGCTGCAAAGTATAATGATGCTCACACTTGTTATCCCAAGCATTAGAAAAGCGACATACCCAAGTGCAGTGAACAAGCTCCAGAATAAGGCAGCAGGAATATGGGACAAGCCACGTTACTTTTACAGACAAGTGGAGACAATAAATTATTTTTTTCTCTTTTCTTGGGATTGTGCTTGTGCTGGACTAGTTTACAGGGTCGATACAACATAAGCAACACCAAAAGCACAAGAGAATGCATACCTTTCCTTTTCTTACCATTGTGATTGTGCTGGTTACCCTACCCAGTTTACAATGCATATACTTATGCTTGGGTCGTAGTGTAAACCAGCCCTAAAGGGATTCAAAAGCTGATGCTTTGAGTGCTAGCTCTCTCTGAAGACCCGTCCACACATCCCTGTTTTCATTTGAAAACGCAACTTTTGCTTCCGTCCACACGTCTCCAATGAAGACAATCACTGAAAACGCAACTTTTCAAAAACGCTCTCTAGAGTGGAACGTTTTGAAACGCTGTTTTTGCGTGTGCGTGGGGATGTGAATTTTTTTGAAAATGGAGAAAAAAAGTTGTGTTTTCAAATGAAAACGGATATGTGTGGATGGGGCCTGAGAGTGAATGTTCTAGTCTCTTTAACAAAGGGACAGTAATTACGAAAGCATCTTTAGAATCTCTTTGTTTTATCCAATTTACCTCGGCAACCAGTACCAGGGCTCTAGCTATTTTAAGAAATATTTTGGGGTCATTTTGACCCATGCAGTCCAGTGTCCCTAGTATTACATGAATTCATTCCTGCTCTTTTTGGAAAGTAACAACAATACTGGATAATGAATGTCTTCGTCATACAGAGGGTCTTCCTTCTTGGCCAACTGATGTCTTGACCACACCAAAGGGTCATAATTCTCCAACATAACTATACTGAACCGAGAGCGAGCCTTGCTGCAGAATAATTTCAGTGTGTTTTTACGATGTGGAGCGAGCACAATTACCAAACCAGAATCATTGAGTAGTGTTTCCATAACATGAACCAACCCAGAATGGCAATGAGTGAAAAACAGACAATCAGCACTGATAATGAAATCAAATGTAGATTCCAAATCTGAAAGATTGGTTTCTTCAGCCCAAATCAAAGATTGAGATGTCACTAT
Source organism: Astreopora myriophthalma (assembly GCA_014634185.1). Classification (NCBI taxonomy): domain Eukaryota; kingdom Metazoa; phylum Cnidaria; class Anthozoa; order Scleractinia; family Acroporidae; genus Astreopora; species Astreopora myriophthalma. The sequence continues at coordinate 470,020 of BLFK01000908.1, forward strand.
GGTCGAGCCAAACGATGGTTTATTTCTGTTGATGATAGCTTCCATATTTCTCACACAATTATCATTGCCATCAGTAAGTAAAACATTGGAGGGATCTGCAAAGGTGGCCAAGAAAATCCCAGCTAGACCTGTCATTCCCCCTCCAAGTTCACAAACTGTTTTTCCATTCAGCTGATCTTTGTTTTTAAGCAGATAATATGTCAACACTTCTTCAGAAGGCCATAAGCACACATTACCAGTGTTGTCAAACCCAGTCAAATCTTCTAGAACGACTTTTCTACACCTTTCCTTAACAAACACAGGTTTCTCAACACAACCGGCAAATTCCACGATATGTTTTTGAAGGTGATAATCAAGCCACTGATAATCCCCTTCGCTTTCGCAAAACTTTTTGGAAAACAAGTTGAACCCTGAAAATCTTCGCACAGACACGTTATTTTCTTTTCCAAGGGATTGCTTCTTAATTACTGAAGCTAAAATCTTCCATCTTTGGCGAGCTTTATGCTGGTGCAAATTGTCCGCCATCACTTTTATGTTCCGATGGTTCATGGGATAGATGTGACGTCATCAGGTAACGCACTTTACAAGATGGACTCCTTGTGTGATCGATTTCCTCTTCATAGAGCTGTGTTTGAAGGCAATTTGCGGAAGGTTTCATGTTACCTACGATCTTGCGACTTAGAGGAAAGAGATGACCATGGTAAGAATTATCGTTTCTGTCGTGATCGTGTTTTCAAAGACATCCAAAAGTTTATTTTGCTTTCCGCCCATCACCGGCCGGGAAAAGCTGATCTTAGCTCATTACTGGTTATTGTTTTCGATTCTTCTCACGCTTTTGAATGATCATCGTTCATTTTGATTGGAACCAGATCAAAGTATGTTTAGACTTAACTAAACGCAGTTTTCATGTTCACATTCGAAGCGTGGTTTCGTTGTTATTTCTGCAGGAACATCGATTCTCAAAAGTTGACTTCTCGTGATGACATAAATGTGTCAACAAGAAGTCACTTAAACAATTTATTTACTTTTCGCCAGCGCGCATTATCAGGATTTGATTTGCATAACGCTTGGTATTCAATGTATTTTCTTTCCCCTTAGAGGCAATTTGCCCAAAACATAAAAGGATAAATTTCGTTCAATTTCGTTCGTAATGTATAAGCTTACGTATGTAGTTTAAAAGCGTAATATAAATTATGTATGCAAGTTGAAGTCTCTTAACATTAATGTAATAGTAACTATGGTGGGTTTCTGTGATGGTTTTTATTTTCGGTAGACCTTGAAAGTCATTAATTATACATATGGAATGTATGCTGATGTACCCTGAACTCATGATTTTCACTAGATGTAAATAAAAATTGGGCCAAGGCAATCGAATCCCATCGAGAGTATACCAGATCAGTGCTTGAGTTAGATAAACAATGATCTGAAGATGTTTGACCAGATAACTGATATATATATATAAAAAAGGAAATATTTAATAATTTTCTTTTTCATGAAAAACCTCTGATCCCTGTTTCTCAAAGCTCTAGTCTCACCAGGTTCCACCATCTACCTGATAATAATTTAGTTGAATACAAAATGATCCTTAATGGAAATTCCATTTGTATTGATTAACCCCTATCATTTTACATACTGCTGAGAACTTTGAAAAGAAATTTTAGACCTTGGGCTAGCATGCCAAGGTCATGCCAATTATGTCCTGTAAAGACAAAGAATAGACAAGAGTTCAAGGTCTGGCCCTTGTTGGAACAATCAAGGTTTCCATTTTTTGTGGGAAAAAAATAACTGGATGAAAAAGAGTTTCCACAGATTTTACTGGATAGTTTGAAATGATTTAGTATTCAAGTTACTGGTGATGAAAATGAAAGGTTGAGGATAGAAAATTTAATTAAAGCACTCTTTGAAAAAAATTCTAAGATGCACGCTTCCCCTGCTTGATGTCCTTATGAATTCCCACCAACCCCATAGGAATGGACTTAAAAATTTATAACCTACAAATTATTGAAGGAACTTATGCAAAGCTATAGTAAATGAATTTTAGGTGTTTTCTTTTTTCGTTTTGTTTTGTTTTTTTTTTTTGTTTTGTTTTGGTTGTTTGTTTTGTTTTTTGGTCATTTTCTGAAATTGCAGCCAAATTCCTAGCAATTACACATAATAGCACGAGGGCTTTGAACTGTCAAACTAATAGACAAATTTAAAAAACTACAGCAATAGGCAGATTTCTATTTATGTTCACTGTAGACTTACATGTAGAGAATTACATAAACTAATGCAAGTGGAAAAAAGTATGCTTGGCAAGCACAAAATAATGTATTGAAAGAGCTTACTGCATTTTGTAAATTTAGAAAATATGAGGGCAGAATGGTGAGAATTGAAGCAGATGCTTTCTCTAAAAAGTATGAAAATTAATTTACAGACGTTATGGCTGGGTGGCAACTTCTGCCAGCCAGCTATACGAACCTTTGTAAAAATTGTTACTTTTAAATGTGTCATGTGAAGGCAGCTTTCATGTACAGGTATTTTCTTTCAAACTCTGCATATGGTAATCGTTAGTTGTTGTCCTTCAGTAGCATATAGATAGAAATAATTTCAAGTTCGAGTGAGGCCTAACACTACCGTGAACTTATATACCCAAATATTCCATCAGAGATCAAGTTGATCTCTGATGGAATATTTGGGTATATAAGTTCACGGTAGTGTTAGGCCTCACTTGAACTTGAAATTATTTCTGCATATGGTATTTACGATATTTAACATACTCTTCCACATTGTGTTGTTATAAATTTAATAGGGATAAATTTGAACTTCAAGATGTAAAAACTGATGTCAACTGAAATCTGCCTGTGGGAAAAAAGCATAGGGAATGAAAGAAAGAACGAACGAAAGAAAGAAAATTGTGTGACATAATTTGTTTCTGCTGACATAATGTTTTCTTCCCAAACAACCTAAGACAGTTCACTGCAGAACTGTGGAAGTGCCATTAATATCTTGGAATCTAGTTTCAATTTGGCAAAAGTCATTAACATTAGTGTTACATGCACCCACTTAATTGAAGGTGTGTATGTTGTGGTAGAAATGATTTTTTCCTTGTTCAGCATTTTTTAAACTGTTCATCTTTTATGTTCCACTGTGCCAGATTGTGGTAGAAAATGAAAAATAAACTGGTTTTAAAAAAATTGAACCATGAAAAAATTTAAACCACAACATGCATGCTTAACTTTAAGTTAAACTTTTCTAAACAAGCCTACGTGTAACTGCGGTCATTTATTCTTTTCCTTCAGGAAACACTCCTCTTCACTTAGCAGTTCTATTAGGGCACAAAGGTGAGCTTTATAAGAATACTTGAATTCAAGGCAGGAAGTCCCTTTTGATTCTGGCAATTTCGTGAATTTTTGTGAGTCATATGAAGTCATATCACATTATTTACTACTCATCATGTATGAGGATCAGTTGTTGGTGGCTGCAGCTTATTTTAGATTCTGACCTAATAAGGGTTTTAGCATTCAATGAATTGTTATCTATCATGGCATAAAGTCCATTTGTTGTTTGGTTCAATGGAACTAATCAAGGAAGCAGGGTTTTCATTAACTTTTAAGGTAGAAGGGTGCCTGGTGTTGAGTAGCCAGGTACCCCATGTGACTTGATGCTGATATTATTGAAATTCGCACTTAAAAGAAGCCGGGTACTCCCATTAAAGTAGACGGGGGCCAGTACCCGGGTCCTGGCTTCTAATACAAACTCTGAGGAAGGATGATAATTTATTATTGTAATATACCAGAATTGGCTACTTGACTTAGGAGGCCTTTTTTACTAAACAAAATAATGGTAGTGCCAGGTTTTATTTTATTTATTTTTTTGCGAGTGTGTGTGAGTTGAAGAACTGTTAACTTGAGAGCAAACTGACTGAATAAATCTCTGAGCAAAGCCATGCCTTGTGGAACTAAGTTATAACTTAGAGGGCTAACATTCTTCACACTGTTTACAAGGAGTGTGGTAACCCTGGTCACTAGAGGGTCACTGTCATGGCAACTTGGATACCCTAGCACGTGCATGCAATGGGTTGCCCTTCACAAGGTAATCGTCATTACCCTTTTGAAAGGGTAAGCCTATAGTGCATTTGTACAGTGTACTTGCCTTTGCTAGGGGTAAGTCGATCGACTGCTGGGCTACTTCCATTGTAACTTGTACATGTAGTCGTAACTCTAGGTTCTCTCTTGACCCTCTTGGTATGGCTAACCCTCCTTTTGCCGTTCTGTGTCTAGGATAAACCAGAGAGAGAAGAAGTAATGTGTTAATATCTGGTTTTCTACTTGTATTTCTGTTGGTAGAATGTGTGTACTTATTGCTTGCTCATGGGGCACCAGTGAAAGTTAAGAACAGCTTTGGATGGAGTCCACTTGCTGAAGCAATCAGTTATGGAGACCGACAAATAAGTGAGTTGCAGTACTCCAGTTGCAGGATGTGGATAATACACCTGCCTTAGACTGCAAATTTGAAACAAAAAGTTACAATGTAGTGTACAACTGAAGACAGAAAATACCACTATGTGGTGATGTTCAAGTCAATGACTTGCAAGTCAAGAATGGATGTAATAATCATGAGGCAAAATTGTGAATGATACTAGAAGCAAGCAAATGCAAAATGGTGCAGAAATTGTGCCAAGACACAGAATTTTCCTGAACTATTCTGCTTGGCTACACACATCACCCACCACACAAAACTATAGCCGGGGATTTCTCCTTTGATGAATGCAAACAGTCATGAAGATCTAAAGTGCATTTTTATCTTACTGCTGTAGTATATACTAGCAGTTTCTACAAGTCAAGTTTATGTGCAAATCATGTCATAAAAGTGGTTTCTAAGAAAACTGCTGCAGACATACTTAAAACACAACCTGGCTTCAAGACAATCCAGTAGGCATAATTAATTATGAGTCAGAGTACATTGACTTCATCCACCTACTGCAAGTATGAAGGTAACTGGGAGGGAGGTGACTGTTATTTTGGGTAATAAAATATTGATGGCTGCATCGGTTAGGTCAGGAATCTCTGCGATTTTTGGAGTACAATGTTAGTCCAGACTTATAATATTGTGTTTATGTTTTTGTTTTTAGTTACTGCTTTACTTAAGAAGCTGAAGCAACAGTCAAGAGAAACCCTTGAAGAAAGGCGACCTCAACTTACTGCTGCTTTGCAAGAGGTTTGTGTGTCCCTTGTGTAATTTACATGTAATTTCATCTTGAACTACATCAGACACACATGTGTTGAGAACATTTCTATTGAATCTGTTGCAAACATATTTCATTAGCAAATTCTGATAATCTGTCTGAATGTTCTCTTTTTCTAGCTTGGGGACTTTTATGTAGAGATCAACTGGGATTTTCAAAGTTGGGGTACAGTATTTCAATCATCTTTTTTTTCTAAAGTTTAGAATGGTCAATGTCATATAAAAGTTTAAGTGTACTTAGTTTGGTTCAACTACATTTTCCTATAATGTTTAAGTGTGCTGACAAACACCCTGTCTTTTCTAGTTCCATTATTATCACGAATATTGCCATCAGATACCTGTAAAATATACAAGAAAGGCTGTTCTATAAGGTAGGTGGTTTTGCACAAGAGAAGGGGCTGGGGGAGCACATTGAATCCAGTTTCAGTAGCATGAAGAAAGTGAGAGTATTGCCACTCCCTCCTGGATAGGATGCAAGTCTATTGCAGGGTTACCTCTAGGTGGTATTGTACAGTGTATGTTTACTTACTAATACCCATTCAGTTGAGTGTTGGGAGTAGTTACATGGTTGCTTTGGTTTTGTTTGCTCTGTGCTCTATGATGGTATAGAAAAGCTTGTGTGACCTTCTCAACCACTCATCTGTAGTACTGCAGTCCTACCCTCTCTTATACAGGTTCAAAACATACCTAAAGCTGACTTTTTCATTTCTTAGAACATTTCCTCAGACGTTTATTCTAGTGCCTTTTTCTCTAGTGCTCTTGAAGTTGTTCTTATGTTTACCTTTGGAAGTGGCACACTGACAGCTGTAATATAACAACTTTCAAACCAAAACAATGATGAAGCATTTTGCAGTGGTATCATTACACTGTTTAGAACTTGAGTTAAGTTGCAATCTTCCTTTGGAGTGTTTGCTTATTAATTTGATGTCATTTTTTTGGTGTAATAGAATGGATACCACACTTGTGGATTTTACAGACATGAAGTGGCAGCGAGGAGACTTAACTTTTATCTTTAATGGCGATGCCAGAGGTACACATAACATTGCATAATCACAATTATTATGCGAGAGAATTGCAGATTGAAATTTCCTCTACTGCTACTACATGCTAGAGATTGATTAAGAGCATCGCAGTAGCAATTGCGAACTTTAGATTGGAGTACGACTACAAGTACAAGTTTTCTGTACTGAGCATGTGCATTAGGTTTCGAGGTCAGGATTTTTTCCACATGGGCGTGCACAGAACGAAAAACTTGTACTTGTAGTTGTACTCCGATCTAAATGTCCCTAATGTTTGTGCATGGGTGGAAGTTGTCCAGTGCAACCTCTTAAAATTATTAGTATCTTGGAGGCTGTCAGGCAGCATGACCAAGTGGTTAGAGTCATATGACAGACTTGAAATCTGCATGGTATTTGTTTCATTGATTCTGAAAAGCCCCACAATTAGATTTTGCACTGAATTATTTATTTATTTATTTTATCTTGACTTCATAAAACCCCAAGAAGTTACTACCTGACCAGGATTGTGAAGCATCTCTTATCTTGTTTTTGGTGTATTCTTTCTTGTCTTAAACAGGGAAACATGCCTTTGCTGTGTTAGATAACGAGAAAAGGGTATTTCAGAGGCTCAGGACAGAGGTGAGTTTAACGACAGTGTACATACAGTTAATGCTGTTATCAAATTAATGAATTTGCACCTACAATATTAACTCTCACTTTCTTTTCGTCAGGACACAGAGGCTGAAATTGAGGAAGAAGTTGACATACTTATGAGCAGGTACATTTATTAATGATGCATAAAAGAAGACAATAAACAAGTTAAGCCTTGTCTCACAACACTTATTGGCAAACTGTGTGTGGGGAATTAAAGAAACCTCACACTAGTAAATGGTTTGAACCCAGGAGTCATATCAAAACTTACTGAAGTACGATTGTCCGGGTGAGTGTAGCCCTGAGAAGGACTCTCGTTGATGGTAGTGACTGACGTTTCGACAACCCTGAGCGGAAGTCAACTTCAGAGTCAAGTCGTTCACTTGACTCTGAAGATGACTTCCGCTCAGCTTGTCGAAACGTCAGTCACTACCATCAACAACAGTCCTTCTCAGGACTACACTCACCTGGACGATTGTACTTCGGTAAGTTTTGGACCCTGACACTGTTTGTAAAGAGTAGGGAACATGGATTGGTCTATGTCTACCAAGGATGCTTTAAGTCATTGGGCTACAGTGATGGGCTGCTTACTGTTGTGGTAACCCTCTACAGTGAAGCTAAATGAACTAAATACATGAAAACTAAACTAATCTAATGCAATGGACTGCCCACTTGTCTCATGCAAAAGTGATACCAGATAATACAGTAAGCTCAATTTGCTGTGCATTTTGATTGGTTACCATCTATGATCTATTGGAGGACAGATGCATAAATGATGTCACTGTTTACTTTTTCACCTCTTTATTGTATAAAATAAAAAAATTCCATGCTGTCGTGCATCTGTTCAGTAATAGATATCAGATGACATCAAAATGTGGTAAGAACAAAAAAAGTGGCACACAAGGCGATTGTTACTGATGTACTTGCCACATTTTAATATCTTCTGGGGTCTGTTACTGAACAGACAAGTGGCAACATGGGATCCTTAATCTCCATTAACCCTTTAACTCTCAATAGTGCCACTTATAGATTTGACTCTGTCTAATCCCAGACAATTTGACTGATCACTGGGGGACCCCTCGGGGCTTAAAGGGTTAACAACCTCTCCGTCTACGTTAAACAGTTACTGCAATTGTTAATCACAGAGACTACTATAGTCTAAGAAATAATTTCCTCTCCCCTGGACTTAGTTGTATGTAACACACATATTTTTGGCCATTTTGCAGTGACATTGTTTCAGCTACAATGTCAACCAAACCTATCACTTTTAGTAGATCACAAAATGGCTGGATCTGGCGTGCAGATAGAACAGTAAGTAACGACTGAAGTGACTTTTTGGGTGGATTAACTTTTTTGATCACTAGTGGTGACTATTAGCCGTGTATATTAAGTTTAATTTCTCAGAAAA